>JBAHVR010000166.1:0-125000 GCA_036898135.1 Oncomelania hupensis
CAGGTACTAATGTGTGGTAACACAGATTTATTGGATTGAATATAATTAAATTGACTGATTTCCCACATGCACATGTGCTGGAACATTTAGCAAGCATGCTGCGGTGCTGGGGGAATCTTCAAAGTCGACATTATGAACATTTCGTCAAATCACCATAAAAGAGTCAAGATCATTGATAGCTAGTGGACTCTTTTCCTCCTCACCGTATTGTTTCATTATTTTCAGTATTAACAAGCAAATTCATGATACATTTTGTAATATTTATAATACATGGACCCATGAATGTTGTCATGATACATTTATTATATTTATAATGATTTAGTGACATTGAACCATGAATGTTTTCAATATTACAAATACAGTACAATTATTTTAATTTGCAATTATGACTTCCCAAAAAATAATGTATCTTATTATGTATTACAAAATTTAATTGTTGTGCAAGATCTGACTTTTTTTTAAAAGAGAAATATTTTGAAACAATCGGGAAAAAGAACGAATCAAATGTCATTTTCTCTGTCAGTCAGTGAGGAAACCACTCATTTATTGCTGATAGCAGATGAGTGTGTGTGTGTGTGTGTGTGAGAGAGAGAGAGAGAGAGAGAGAGAGAGAGAGAGAGAGAGAGAGAGAGAAAGAAAGAGGGAACTTTGTACCCATTAGTGTCCAGATCTTGTTGATTGATATTTTTGTGTAGCTGCCTGCAAAGAATGCATTGTTTTCTCACAGTGAAAGATAATGACTGTAGTTTTCTTATATCTTGTATCATTTTGTTTTCTCACAGTGAGAGATAATGTAGTTTTCTTATATCTTGTGTCATTTTCTTTTCTCAGAGTGAGATGTAATGCTGTTTTCTTATATCTTGTATCATTTTGTTTTCTCACAGTGAGAGATAATGCAGTTTTCTTATATCTTGTGTCATTTTGTTTTCTCACAGTGAGAGATAATGCTGTTTTCTTATATCTTGTATCATTTTGTTTTCTCACAGTGAGAGATAATGCAGTTTTCTTATATCTTGTATCATTTTGTTTTCTCACAGTGAGAGATAATGCAGTTTTCTTATATCTTGTGTCATTTTGTTTTCTCAGAGTAATAGATAATACAGTTTTCTTACATCTTGTATACTTTTGTTTTCTCAGAGTGAGAGATAATAGTTTTCTTATATCTTGTATCACCCCCGTTGGGGTACCGGGGGTTTCAGTATAAATAGTATCCCCACTTTTCTGGAAATTTAGTGCTTTAAATTCCCATTGTCGCTGTCTCTCTCATTTGCTCTTTCTCATTCCTGCTCTGTTCTATCAATCTGCTATACTATCTTCTTCTTCGCTAGACCAGTCATCTACCTTTTTTCTTGAAAACTGTTCCGGAACAAGACTCCTTATTTGTGTATGGGTCTATTGGATCAGCTTGGGAATATTGGACGCTTTCTGCCAGGTGGTCACTAGGGCTTCCTATGATGTTATTATTTAGCAATGTAGGCATTTTATATGTATGTTGTTTGTTGATAATTTATAATGATGTTTGTATTCTATTTTGTTTTTGTAAACGGGGGTTCGATAAATTAGAGTACAGCCTCAGCGTCCCCTGCGCGTGGGATGTCTTTATTGTAAAGTGCCTGGCTGGTGGAGAGCTTTCAGTTTTATCACTACGGTTGTTTCAGCAGATCTTTTATGCGGATCAGGGGTTGTCCGGTCCTGATTTGGCTCAGAAGAGTCCGCTGGACCTAAAGCAATAATCCTGTAATGTAATGTAATATCTTGTATCATTTTGGTTTTTACTTCCTCTTTGGCTAAAATACGTAGAGCAATGTTGGTCTATGTATTCACCCCAAAATAATTTCCCCCAGATGTTTGCTAATCTGCGCAAATTAATAATAATATAAATGCCATCACGCGCTTTTTCTTCCAAGAAATACAAGAAAGATAAATCAATTTCCTGCATCTTCTTGCGCCAAAAGAAGAAGAGAATACGAAAGAGACCTTTCAGAGAAATTCTTTTTGAAAATGTCCAGACTCGGCATGAACTTAGTAATTGTTAGTCCATAAACAGTAACAGATAAGTCTGAGAAACACAAAGTAAGCTGTAACAGTCAATCCTGTCAACGTCCTTGTTGCACCAAGCAGTAGTTGTTAAAGAGTGAGAGTCCGAAGTCCGTGGCGATCTCCTGACCCCCGTACCCTTCCACAGCGCCAAGTGGCGGGACGATCTATGGTGACTTCGCCCATCTTCCCTCGTCCACAAGTCATAGAATTGAGGGGTGGGAGCGGGGTGTTTGGCGGGGTAAAACGGGGTGGGAGGTGGGGTGGGTGTGGTAAAGAGCCAGGAGGTGTTGACCATACTAAGAAGAGTAGGAAGAAGCTTGGGTTGGGGTGGGTGTGGTAAAGAGCCAGGAGGTGTTGACCATACTAAGAAGAGTAGGAAGAAGCTTGGGCAGAGAGAGAACTGGAGTTCGTACTGAGCAGCGACTTGAAGGACCTGCTTGCCTTGTAGGCGGCGATGCTCGGCACGATGGATTGGTTCCTGGTCACTTTGACGTTGGCCTTCAGCTTCCCGGCCAGTCGGACCACCTGTGGGCAGACGACGTGGGGAATGAATACATTATGAAAATAACGGATACCAACAGTGTGGAAAATAGGAAAACAAACAAAAAAAGGAGTGTAAGTGATGATGATGATGATGATGATGATGATGATGATGATGATGATGATGATGAAGATTTCGCCTTTAGCCATGAAGATGATATTTTGTTTTATAGTAAAAATCATTAAACTGATAATTTATAAAACAAACGGACCTTATTGAGTTCTTCGGGAGTTTGAACAATGCAGAACTTCTCGAAAGCTTCCAGCAGCGCCGTTTGATCAACGTTCCAAGAGTTATAGCGCTTGGCCACGAGAGGGGAGGCCACCGATCTCTTCCGGTTAGGGAAAAACTCAGTCCTTGCTTTGGTTTCCTGTCCCAGAAGGCGGGCGGTGTTGAAGTCAGTGATTTCTTCGATAAAGTCTTTCACCTTCTTCTCCAAAGCAGGGTCGTTCGTCGTTTCTCGATTATCCTTTTTCTCATCCTTGCTATCGTAGTCGTCGTACTCTTCGTCGTTGTCGCTGGGCCTTAGTTGAGCGAAGCGTACACTAAGTACAGAATGTCGGTGGGACTTTTTGCTTAGTTCAAACACGGAGGAACCCCTCTGGCGTGCAGGCCCTGAAACCGACACATTACTGATCGTTTTAGAACTGGTCCAATATCCGATATCTGTTTTGTTCTAACTAGGGGCCCAAATTATCTCCGTTGCACAGGCGCCCGTATCTGAATGCGAGATATGCCGAAATAGCATCGATGCCTATATAGAAATATATTCTAGTAGCCCGTGTAAGCGAAGATTACTTCGACAACTCTCACATGCAGAGACGGGCGGCTGTGCTACGTTGTTGGCGTGAAGAACTTGGGATGACAAAAAGACAATGGATGTTTAGTAATTGTTCAACTATCACATAAATTCAATACCATCTAATACAACTTTATTCCATTTCAATATGAGCAATTACAGTGGCAGCATTAGCACATTAAAAATCACACAGGGCAAAAACACAGCGAACAAATTAATGTAGGCCTATGATTAAAAACATGCAGCGCAATAATGTATGCAGTAGAGGTTATTATAATAATGATTGCAAACTGCCTCAAAATATCACAGGTAATTAACTTTTAACGTCCAATTCTCTCTCTATCTCTTTCCCCCTCTCTCTCTCTCTCTCTCTCTCTCTTTCTCTCTCTCTCACACACAAGCACACACACACACTAGAAAAACCATAATTCTAAAAAAGATAAATCATTAAAAACAAATTAAATCATCATTATCATAATCTTGGAAAGCAAGTACACACATACACACAATCCTAATTACAATCTTGGAGAGAAAGCACGAACAGACGCACAATCAGAGGAAGCAGCATGTCCTAAATTCTGGTAGGCATGGATGTATCAGTCAATGGGCCTGTTTAAGAGACGCTGACTGACCCCATTTTTATTTTATTTTGATGGCGCGGCGTTGAGGCTGTCTTCATTTAAGTTAAAAATAATGTTTATAATGAATATAGTTATTTTTATATTACAGGTAATTTAATATAGCACACATTTCTAACTGCTCTGTGTGCTTTACAATGATCCTGATGTCACAGGCTTATAAAGAATGACAAATAACATGTGTTAAAATCCCAAATATCATCATCATCATCATCATCATCATCATCATCATCATCATATCATCATCATCATCATCATCATCATCATCATCATCATCATCATCATCATCATTGCAGGATGCTATCGTGCACTTTTTCTTTCATTGAACTCCAAGCGCGGCGATCGAAAGAGAGTTTCATAGAAGGATCGGGACAATGTTTGTTTTCCAATTTAAATTGAGTGCATCTCAAAAAACCGGTATAACAGGTTATCAGGATACTATTTAATAAAAGGAAAGACCATATAAGGACTCCACAGAGTGCAGTGGTTGGAACGTGTGTAAATATCAGCCTGCCCACGCGGGTATGGGATCGTGTGCTTGTGTGCAGAGCTAGGAGTGGAGCTGAGGGCTCGAGGGAGGGTACAGAACGTGGAAGCGGAAGTGAAAGCCTACTACTGACCTGGAGTACTGGGTCCACTGCCAGGTGTTTTGGTGCCCAACGTGGACATTCCTCTTTTTCTTCCCGGATAATTAGTCTCGGAATTCCGTCCAGCCAAGGTGTGGGACGCTACTTCTGTGACGAAGAAACTGGAACTGTCGCTAGGGTCTGGGGAGTAAGCACCGGTATCGATACTAATGGCAGGCAGTCCTTTCCCAATTGTCTCTCCCACGCGCACAAATCCTGGTGCTGAGGCGCTCCTCTCTTTCATACCCACCGGAACTGGCCCGCTGTCCTTTTTCGGTTGTACAAGCGCAGACTTCACTCTGGGCTCCTTGGTGCCTAACTCTCTCTGCCGCTGAACCAGTTTCTGCCGCTGCCTGTCGATCATTCTTCGTGAAATGATGAAGTCTTTGATACACTGGGTCCGCTGTCGTTCATATAAGTGTTTGTCCATCTCGCATTTGGCCGTTAGAGCCTTGTGCTTGTTGAGCAGAAGTCCAGAGCGAGCCGGCGCCAGCATCACCTCCGTGTTGAGTGTGTGGTCCTGCCATGTTAGGTCTCGCGTCTTCAGCAGAAACAGCGACATCTTGGGGGGCTAGGTTCTCTGGTCCGCGATCACAGAATTTTTACCAAGGTCCTGTCATGTACATCCATCTACAAATGAAAACCCAAAGAAGTGTTGATTATCGTGTATTGTGTATTGCACTACTACTACTACTACTACTACTACTACTACTACTACTACTACTACTACTATAACTACTGCTACTACTACTACTACTACTACTGGATGATATACATGCGCTTTCCCCAAATCACCAATCAGTTCAGTTCAGTAGATAGATTTAAGTCCCCGGACACTGTGCGTATAGGGGACAAAACACCAATCAGGCTCATAGCGCGGCGATAAATACCAACATACACGCTCGCATGATTCACAACCTCTCACACACTACAAACACACCTCTATCACTTAATCATGTGGTGTATAAGCTGGAGATCGCTATTAGAAGACGGAAAGGAAATAGATTTTGTTATACATTTTAGACTGTAACAGCGGAGGGAAAATTAAAAGAAATTGCCCATTTAAAAAGACAAGACCATCAGTCTACATTCCAAGATACGGCTGCTGCGGTCCCTTGTCATCTCCATCTTCCTATACGCTTGCGAAACATGGACTCCCACAGCAGATCTACAATGAAGAATACAAAGTACGGATGAGATGCTACAGAAGACTTCTGGGCATTTCCTATACATCACCAATGACGAAGTCCGACAGACCATCACACACATAGGTGAAGAAACGGAAATTACGATGATATGGCCTTGCAAAGACCATCCCGCAAGGCACGGCGCAAGGAGGCAGAAGAAGAGGGAGACAGAAAAAGAAGTGGGAGGGCAACAATCGAGAATGTAATGGCTTGACATTGAGCGAAGCTATGAGGGCTGTTGAGTACAGAGAAAGATGGAGAACGCTGGTTAAACGATCATCTGTGGTGACCCAACGACCTTCGAATTACGGAATAGGATAGGATAGGATTATGTATAGGCGTACAACAACTGTTATAGACAAAATTAAAACAACGTCCAATATTCTAAAACTATGGCAGAAAAAACCCACAATTGATAAGTGTAACAAAACATGCATTCGGGTTTTAATGTAAATAGCAAAGAGCGATTGTAATTATTATCGCGAGTATGCATTAAAATGCGTTTTATGCATTATGCTGTTTTTTTCTCTCTCACATATTTGAACCCGTTGAATTATATGTTGCATGTTGATCGTAGCACTACTCTGTTGCTGACGTGCTGTCTGATAATAGGCGATCCACATTTTAAACCTTGCTACATGGACGGTGCCAGTCAGTTTATCGTCGTGTGTTCACAGTCTATGCAGGTTTGTCAACCTAAATTTTAATGTAGTTAAATATGATCTATTAAATTTTTCAAGACAAAGCCTGTAACAAAATAACCAACATCGCCTTCGCAATCTAATAGTGTAATTCTGCATTATCTCCACGAACCAAGCATTGCTTTATTAATTTTAGATAGGTAGTCTATAGATCTTGTCCATCAAGGCGTGACAGTTCTTTCTTTACTAAGTGTCAGTACTATATAGTTTCACGTTGCGTTTCAAAGCGTGTCACGGTCAGACTTACGGCCTTAAATCTAAAACTGGAAGCTGTGCTCAGTCATGCATTACAATAATCTACAATTTGATTGCACTACTTAGGATGACGGACGATTAAGAGCTTATATCGAGACAGGCGTTCAGGTTTGTACTTAAATTATAATGCAGATGGATTAGAATTATTAATCACGATTATGCACTAAATTGCCTTTAAAGCTAGCACCCTGCTACATCAACGATTTTTAGAGATTGCCCTTGAATGAACATTGAGGTTTAACGTCTACACCCACCATTGAAGTTTAACGTCTACACCCACCATTGAGGTTTAACGTCTACACCCACCATTGAAGTTAAACGTCTACACCCACCATTGAGGTTTAACGTCTACACCCACCATTGAGGTTTAACGTCTACACCCACCATTGAAGTTTAACGTCTACACCCACCATTGAAGTTTAACGTCTACACCCACCATTGAGGTTTAACGTCTACACCCACCATTGAAGTTTAACGTCTAAACCCACCATTGAAGTTTAACGTCTACACCCACCATTGAAGTTTAACGTCTACACCCACCATTGAGGTTTAACGTCTACACCCACCATTGACGTTTAACGTCTACACCCACCATTGAAGTTTAACGTCTACACCCACCATTGAGGTTTAACGTCTACACCCACCATTGAAGTTTAACGTCTACACCCACCATTGAAGTTTAACGTCTACACCCACCATTGAAGGTTTAACGTCTACACCCACCATTGAAGTTTAACGTCTACACCCACCATTGAAGTTTAACGTCTACACCCACCATTGAAGTTTAACGTCTACACCCACCATTGAAGTTTAACGTCTACACCCACCATTGAAGTTTAACGTCTACACCCACCATTGAGGTTTAACGTCTACACCCACCATTGAAGTTTAACGTCTACACCCACCATTGAAGTTTAACGTCTACACCCACCATTGAAGTTTAACGTCTACACCCACCATTGAGGTTTAACGTCTACACCCACCATTAAGGTTTAACGTCTACACCCACCATTGAAGTTCAACGTCTACACCCACCATTGAGGTTTAACGTCTACACCCACCATTGAAGTTTAACGTCTACACCCACCATTGAGGTTTAACGTCTACACCCACCATTGAAGTTTAACGTCTACACCCACCATTGAAGTTTAACGTCTACACCCACCATTGAAGTTTAACGTCTACACCCACCATTGAGGTTTAACGTCTACACCCACCATTAAGGTTTAACGTCTACACCCACCATTGAAGTTAACGTCTACACCCACCATTGAGGTTTAACGTCTACACCCACCATTGAGGTTTAACGTCTACACCCACCATTGAAGTTTAACGTCTACACCCACCATTGAGGTTTAACGTCTACACCCACCATTGAAGTTTAACGTCAACACCCACCATTGGCGATAGGGCAGACGGGAATAGCCATCCCTGGGAACAATAGGTAGGGACCTAAATCAACACTGAACCACCAGAGCAATCTTACAGCTAAAATGGACCGTGAAAAATGGCCACGTTTTTTTTATTTCGCCCACCACGGGATTCGAACCTGGGTCATCGGTGTGCCAGGCGAACGCTCCACCACTTGAGCTACAGCGGTGGGACGAGATTGCCCTTGTGAATCTCTGCGGCGCAACAACTCATTGAAGTTGAACGTCTACACCCACTGTTACGTTGAGACGCGCATGATGGTGCGTGTGAAATGCGCACGATAGTATGTGTGACGCGCGCGATAGATCTGTTCGTTTTATTTTGCAACGCATGCAGTAATAGAGTGTATTTATCTTTGATTTGATTTTGCGTTGTTATTAGTAGAGGCTTTGTGTAACGTTGGTGTTTTTAGTTGGTCGATATTATTTGAGAATTTTCGAGAATTGGTTGTTTACTATCGATCGAAGCGTATGGATTGTTCTGTTGGTAACCATGGAAGCTTCCATTCCAAATAAGGTTGTGTGACGTGAGACAGTGATGATGAAATTAATTTTGATTGGTTGTGGTGTTTCATGTAGGATATTCTCGTTTGTTCTCGAGTATGTAGAGACTATATAAGTGCCGCACTGTTTCAAAATAAGTGTGTGTGTTCATAGTTGTGTGTGTTGAAAGTAAAAATTTGAGAGTGGAGAAAGCGATTGTATGCAGTTGTTGATGTGTGCTGAATAAAAGTGGAAAACTTCATACGTCGACTCCTGACTTGTTGATGAGTGAGTAGGCTGCGTGGATATACGAATCAGAGTTACACCTATCAGGATTTCAAGCATCGGGGCTGAATCAAATACTGATAGAAAAACACCAACATCGAACGAGTGTAACACCCGCCATTGGCGATATGGCAGACCCAGTATAACATCCCAGACAAATCTCCGTGGCTGGTCATACATGTAATATTGTTGCTATTGTTGTTGTTGTTGTTGTTGTTGTTGTCTTTTCACGCCGGATAAAATAATTATAATTGCATGAGATCAATTTAAAAGACTAGGCATCGGTTCTTCTGCAGTACTTCTTGCAATGTAATACTGTTAGAACTCTGTCATGCGTCTTGGACTACTGCATCCCCTTTAGGTTACCGACCAAATATCTAGGCCTATACTAACATGCATAAATATAGTAAATATACCAACTGCATATGTAACAGAACTGTATCTTTGAAGCATGTATTGCTTTGAATGCAATCATATTCGTTCTTTTTAGCCAACTGATTTACAAACTATGAGTTCTATTGATAACATAAGTTTTGATGTGAGCGTTAGGTTAGCAAGAGCTTTAATTCATCCTCCAATAGTTCGGTTTATTTTATTAGGTTTTTGTTGTTGTTCTTGTTGCTCTGTGTGTGTGTGTGTGTGTGTGTGTGTGTGGGTGTGGTTTTGTGTATGCGTGTGTGCGTGCGTCTTCTCATTTTGATGAAGAAGACGTTAATAAAACAACCAACCCACCATAAACAGATTCCTCGCTTCCTTATTCCCGCTGAAGATATTGTCTACATTCAACAAATAATAAATTCGAGCTAAAGCAATAGGTAATATGTTAATAGCGTGCCTAGATTTCATTTGCTAGATACATTGTGCAACATCAAGATCAACACAATTTTCATTTGCTTGCGTCGTCGACAGACAGTCCAATAGGCTATTTCAGTTGTCCCCAGGGGCACTATAGACTATCATAGGTAGGTCTCTATGATTGTTGTTTACCGCTTTGCTATGAAGTATCCGCTACAGGCGTCTAACTCGAGTAATGTCCTAAGTAATTTGTCATTGTCAGTGAAGTAGGCATTACAATAGCCTTGTACAAGACATCACAATGAAAATGTGCACACAGACAATGGAATGTTGCTATTATACCAACACAATGTCTAACTCTGCAGTGCCTCTTTGGTAAAAAAAAAAAAAAAATTTAAGGTAAAAAAAAGGTGGTCCCATAGCCTTGTGGCCATAGGGGAGCGTGATGTTGGAGATCCCACTTATCTTGGGCCAGCGTAATGAGGGTGATGCCCATCTCTCTCCCTCGCTGCTTTACCTTCCCCACCCTTAAGAGAGTAGGTACTCAGTCACAGTTGAGTCAACTGGGGGCGTTGTTATTTGTCGCTTCACGTTTTGCGGTCACCCATCCAAGTGCTAACCGCACTAAACGGTGCTTAGCTTGCGACACAATAGTGCTCCAACCACTGCGCTATCCGACACCCCAACACAATGTCAAACTGTGCAATGCCTCTTTGCCAGAATGTAAATGTACAGGTTGCCCATTACGAAGTAGGCCTACTGTGCTATGCAGCCATGTAAGCTTACAAAAGCACACGAAAATACTAATACTAATGTGTCTAAGAGATCCGATAATAATAATAATAATAATAATAATAATAATAATAATAATAATAATAATAATAATAATAATAATAATAATAATAATAATTTTTGTTAAAAAACACCACAACAACAACAGTAATTAATTCTCGCGTGACAGACAACTCTTCGCAAGAAGGCACACACACACACACACACATACAGGAGTTGACCCCGTTAAGCGGTCTTTAACAATTTTCCATCATTACGCTGCCGGTATATATCTGGCTACCGAACAGCTCTATGAACTCCAAATTATTCCAAATTATGGAATTTGCTTCGTTTTTGCATTCTAAGAGCTGTGGTATATAAATTATTTATCTAAAGCAACAAACATGGAAGTGTGATTTCTTACCATCATTGTGCAGCCATTGTGTGTGACCTCTTTGGCACTAACATTATGTGGTCATTGTGTGTAAGCTCATCTGTATCAACATTATGTGGTCATTGTGTGTAAGCTCATCTGTATCAACATTATGTGGTCATTGTATGTAAACTCATGTGTACCATCATTATATGATCATTTTGTGTATGCTCATTTGTACTAACTTTATGCGGTCATTGTGTACCATCATTAAGTAGTCATGGTGTGTAAACTCTTATGTACCATCATTATGTAGTAATTGTTGGTAAGCTCATCTGTACCATTATTGTGTAGTTAATTTGTGTAAACTCTTATGCATTATTACCAGGCGGTCTGCAGGTGTACCATCATACTTATAAAGATGTTACATTCTAAAATCACATAATTTGTAAACTGATTTCAAATACATTGAATTGAAATCTTCAAAAAGACTTTATTGTAAATCTTTAGTGGATTTTAGTTAACTAGAAGTAGAACATGTTAAAGACATTTGTATTATGATGCTGAGAATATGAATAAACTTTTCTTGACTCACTATGAAAACTGCTTTGAAGTTTGATGCAGAATGTGCTTTAAAAAAACTTATGTAATCGTAACTGAGCTGAGCAACAGAATGAGAAAAAGATAGAGAAAAAGAAAACACAAATCGGTCAAATGGCTTCAGTATAAATGTATTCAAACTGTAATACATATTTTAATGTTCAAACAACTGGTAGCGTGCAGTACTATGGACAAGACATGAACATGTGTGGTTTGCAGAGTGGCAATGGGTGAGCTGGCATCTCAAAGATAGAAAATCACACTGGTTTTGCTTGCTTGATTGATTGATTAATTGTTGCTTTAGGTCCAGCGGACTCTTCCGAGCCAAATCAGGACCTGACAACCCCCGATCCGCATAAAAGATCTGCTGAAACAACCCTAGTGAGAAAACTGAATGCCCTCCACCGGCCAGTCACTTTACAATAAAGACATCCCACGCAGGGGACGGCTGAGGCTTTATCCCAACTACTCGAACCCTCGGTTACAAAAACAAAATAGAATACAAACATCATTATAAATTATCAACAAAACACATACATATAAAATGCCTACAGTGCTAAATAATAACATCATAGGAAGCCCCAGTGACCACCCGGCAGAAAGCGTCCAATACTCCCAAGCTGATCCAACAGACCTCATACACAAACAAGGAGTCTTGTCCAGGAAGAGTTTTCAAGAAAAAAGGTAGGTCATTGATCTAGCGCAGAAGAAGATAGTATAGCAGAGTGATAGGACAGAATGATTGATTGATAGTTGCTTTAGGTCCAGCGGACTCTTCCGAGCCAAATCAGGACCGGACAACCCCCGATCCGCATAAAAGATCTGCTGAAACAACCCTAGTGGGAAAATTGAATGTCCTCCACCGGCCAGTCACATTACAATAAAGACAGTCCCCTATACGCTACTGTGTCCGGGGACGGTAATCTACCCACTGAACTGAACTGAACGCTGAGGCTATACTCTTAATTTATCGAACCCCCGTTTACAAAATTGGAATAAAAATATTATAAAATATTAAAACAAAACACATACATATAAAATGCCTACATTGCTAAATAATATCATAGAAAGCCCTAGTGTCCATTTGGCAGAGAGCGTCCAATATCCCCAAGCTGACCCAATACACAAACGAGGAGTTTTGGGAGAGTTTTCAAGAAAAAGGGTAGATGACTGGTCTAGCGAAGAAGATAGTAGAGCTATAGAACAGAGTATGAATACGAAAACAACAAAAATGAAAGACTGCTACAGTGGGAATTTAAACTACAGCACTAAATTTTCAGAAAGTGAGGATGCTATTCATACAGAAACCCCCGGCCACTCCACGGTGGTGTTACTTCCAACACACACAAAAATAAAAAAATAATCAGTCAACTAACAAGAAAATGTAACAAAAAATGTGGTTTTTTTAATTTAAAAAAGCACATATTTAACAACAAAAAACAAAAACAAAAAAGTGGGGAAAAAAACTACAACAACACTAATTAAAAAACATAAAAATCAATAAATTGCACATTTTGCAGACATCTTTACATACGCACTGAACGCACATTCATCACTCAGACATGCAAAGTCACTATTAGAAGATGGAAAGGGAATCTAATTTTAATTTTGAAATGTTTAGATTGACTGCATCCAATATTTTTATTGAAGGGAGCGAGGAAACCAGAGTACCCAGAGAAAACCAACAGTGACCTGAAAAGCCTCGTACCTAAAAGTCGCACAAGTTCATCCCTTGATATTTGATATTCGAGCTTCGATATTTTTATTTACACTGCCCAAGCACGAACATCGACATAAGAGATTCGGCTATTAATTTGCATAACTTCGTGTAACATAAAATTAATATGGGTGCTTGGGCTGTGTCAATAACGAATGGTGGTTTAATTGAATGAATGATTACAAGTACATCAATGTCTTATCAATTTCCTGAAAACCTGTAGCAGACTACTTAGTAAACAGGGCAACATACAAACCATTATTTCAAAGTGCTGCAGTCACACAGAGCTGTGCACGGTATCTACTATGATTGCTAAAGGATGCTCTAAAATAAAATAGAAAGATCATTCAAACACTGAACCATTTCACTATAAGTATTTAGGGCACTGTTCGGGATGCATATTTGCAGACAATAGGACAGAGCTGCTCAACGTGCTGGCCGATACAGGATCTAGCCAAAGCGGCCCAAGGCGCCAACCTGCAACCTCTGGGCGCATAGTCTGATGCTCAACCTGCAACCTCTGGACATATAGTCTGACTCTCAAACGACTGAGCACAATCCTGGGCGATGAGGTATTGGACCTAGTTGAGTGCAAAGTGTATTTAGGTAGCTGGCACTCGCCCAGCTAGAACATGAGCGTCAAGATCTTTAAAGTCAGTGCAATGGAATGCATGCATGCAAACTTGATCTCAGTTTATACTCTCATCTGAAATACTAAAAGAAATGTTATCCTTTCCAATTGCCCACTGCATGCTTACCTAAACTAAACACTTCAAAATATAATCGATTTTTTTCACGCGCACCCAACTGTCTTAATTATGTTCATGGCATTGTACATGTGCCCTTGACCCATCCAGCTCACACGAAATCTCTATTACCAATCATATTTGGCACTCACCCTAAGACAAGCATACATTTAATTTTGATCTTTAACGATTCTTACATCTCATGAAAACTGACAGTGGACGCATCAAAATATTGATTACACCTCATCAATAAAGATCATGCATAGTCCATTTCGCCATTTCCATTTGTTTGGTTACTGCTCCCTCTAAACATGACTCAGCACACTATTCAGTTTCAACAAGTTAGATTGTCAGAATTTTTTAGCAACAATTTATTCACGGACTAGAGAAAGCAGTACCAGCACAATTTGTGTCCCCAACGATTCATGCTTTCAGTCACATACTGTCCTGTACAACGAGACGGAAATACTGTAGAATTACAGAAGGAAAGAACACTGAACGTTTACATTACACTACATAATTGTTGCTTTAGGTCCAGCAGACTCTTCTGAGCCAAATCAGGACAGGACAACCCCCAATCCGCATAAAAAAAGATCTGCTGAAACAACCCTAGTGGGAAAACTGAATGCCCCTCCCCCCCTCTCACCACCAGCCAGTCACTTTACAATAAAGACATCCCACGCAGGGGACGGCTGAGGCTTCACCCCAACTTATCGAACCCCCGTTTACAAAAACAAAATAGAATACAAACATCATTATAAATTATCAACAAAAAACATACATATAACATGCCTACATTGCTAAATAATAACATCATAGGAAGCCCTAGTGACCACCTGGCAGAAAGCGTCCAATATTACCAAGCTGATCCAACAGACCTCATACACAATTGATTGATTGATTGATTGTTGCTTTAGGTCCAGCGGACTCCTCCGAGCCAAATCAGGACCGGACAACCCCCGATCCGCATAAAAGATCTGCTGAAACAACCCTAATGGGAAAATTGAATGCCCTCCACCGGCCAGTCACTTTACAATAAAGACATCCCATGCAGGGGACGGCTGAGGCTTTACCCCAACTACTCGAACCCCCGGTTACAAAAACAAAATAGAATACAAACATCATTATAAATTATCAACAAAACATATACATATAAAATGCCTATATTGCTAATTACTAACATCATAGGAAGCCCTAGTGACCACCCGGCAGAAAGCGTCCAACACTCCCAAGCTGATCCAACAGACCTCATACACAAACAAGGAGTCTTGTCCAGGAAGAGTTTTCAAGAAAAAAGGTAGGTCATTGATCTAGCGAAGAAGAAGATAGTATAGCAGAGTGATAGGACAGAGCAGTAAAGGGAAAGAGTAAATGAGGAAGACAGCGACAGTGGGAATTTAAAGCACTAAATTTCCAGAAAGTGGGGATACTATTTATACTGAAACCCCCGGCACCCCAAACAAGGAGTCTTGTCCCGGAAGAGTTTTCAAGAAAAAAGGTAGGAGACTGATCTAGCGAAGAAGACGATAGTATAGCAGATTGATAGAACAGAGCATTACATTACATTACATTACATTACATGATTATTGTTTTAGGTCCAGCGGACTCTTCCGAGCCAAATCAGGACCGGACAACCCCTACCAATACTATGTAATGTGGACAAAAATGTTGGTCATTAGACAGAGACACTTGAATCCCAGCAAAGGTACAGAAAAACTATCATTATCAATAATGTTGTGCAACTGATTTTTCTGTACCTTTGCTGGGATCCAAGTGTCTCTGTCTAATTACCAACATTTTTGTCCACGTTACATGGTATTGGTATTGCTTACTATCCAAAAATCCTATTTGAATCAATTATAAAAAATATTCACATTATAATATTTATTAAAAAAACAACAAGAAAAAAATGCATGCGCACAAGCACACACATCACTTACGTGCAAGCACACCAATCACCCAGTTACATGCATATGAGAGCTAGTAGGCCTATGTCTCCACCAATCACCCAGTTACATGCATCAGAGCTTGTGGGCCTATGTCTCCAGCAATCACCCAGTTACATGCATCAGAGCTAGTGGGCCTATGTCTCCAGCAATCACCCAGTTATATGCATAGCAGAGCTAGTGGGCTTATGTCTCCACAACCTCCCCGGCTGGTCATGATAAAAGTAAATCAAAACGAATACTTTTCCATGTACAAACTGTTTTTTCCTTGCCACTAGTTATATTCTAACATTCTTTATACTTCTCAATAGCTAAGGTAAAAATAATGAGTATGAATCAGGACTGTAGAAATATCTACAGTTGGCAGGTAGAGGTGGTGGAGACGCAGGCCTACTAACTCTGCTACACAGTGTGATTGAACACCACATAAATGAGGAATTTACATGTCCATGGTATTCTCTCTCACCTCTCTTCACTCCAAAGCCAATAAAGTTTCTGAATTTTCCTTTCTTGCCAAGGTCGACAAACAAGTCGAAGGAAAGTGAAAGTGTTTGCTCGAACATTTCAACTTGCAAACACAGTTCTGCAGTTCAAAATATAGTTCTCAGTTTCACAAACCTAAAAAATAGTAGGGATCTTTCACACATACCACTTGATGCTACATGGGTCATTTTTGGTGCCATTCATATACAGGCAATTGCCTTGATCACAGAATTTTCAGTAATTGGTTTCAAACGACGTTCTACATTACATTACAAATTGTTCCACAAAACCACGCTGTCATCAAAGGTTGTCTACACAGTGCATACACGCAGCCATTTAGTGCATGAAGTCTTTACCAGTGAAAAGGTTTAGTGTACTTAAAACATGAGGAATCACAACATCACACTATTTTTGGAGAGCTGCATTGGTGCAGTAGTGGACCATCAGTCTCAAAAGTCCAGAGTTTGGCATCTAGAAGTTTCTGAAGCAGTGCAGGTGTGACTGAAAAGAATCGAGTCCCTCATACACAGAGTTTGTACACAGTGTTTTTATCTAGCTGCGTTAGCTGTTGCTGTGGCCCGATTTCTTACAAAATCTTTGATGTTTTTCCAAGTTATGTGCCTGAGAACAGGTTCTTTTTGAAGGCAGTCTTCTATAACAGCTTTACCAGGTAAGGTGTGGAGGTGAATGTAGCGACCCAACTGTCGATAACAAGCTGCTACTTCCTCTTTACTCCATGGACGCCTGGCTGGATGCTCTGCAGAAAAACCCAAATGTTACTTCAGGGGCGTCGCACACGGGGGTGGGGGGGGGAGGGAGGGGGGCAGGGGGGGCACCTGCCCCCCCAATAATTTGGCCCAAAAAAAAAAAAGAAAGAGAGAGAGAGAGAAAGAAGAAAAGAAGAAGAAGAAGAAGAAGAAGAAGAAGAAGATTTCAATCGATAGAGGAAGGCAGGAAGAATCAATAATTAAAAAAATCACCATATTTTTAAACCGTAGTGTAAAGGGCTAACGTACGAAATAATATTACAATAATCTATTAGCATGTGCCTGTGTTTCACAACAAAATATTTCGTGGCGCCGGGCAGCAGAGCTGGCTTTCGCTGTTTGAAAGAAGTGTCATTTCATCACGCAAAGAGCAAAATTAACAAAACAATGGAATCGTCTGTTTTCCAGGTTTGTTGATATCAATTATTTACTTTAGTCTGTAAAATGAGTAAGGCAAGGGTGAATGTGCAAAGTGTCAATAAATAGTTGAGGTGCGCGATATTTTTTAATTTAGATTTAGTTTGTTGATAGGCCTACACGTGCACGTGCTTTGATCGCAAAAGGGGAAAAAAAGGACCCGTTCGCTTTTCTGGGGACAGATAACGTGGGCTTGACTGCTTTGATTATTACACCACCACCCCCACACCCCACCCCCCATTATAGGTTTCACTTGGTTTGTTTGTTTGTTTGTTTTGTTTGTTTATGTGTCCGCGAATAGATCTCCGATGTTTGTGGACTGAACTAGCTGAGATTTTGTTCATGGACTAGTAAGATCATCTGTGATCACAAAGACAAAAGGCACTCAGACAGACAGTATTTTGCTTTAGAGAAACTGCGAGTAATATACGCCCTAGTAAAACAAATTGATCAATTGACTGATTTTCTGAAACTGGTAGTGGAAGTGTTTGGTCATTATATGTATGCAATATGCAAAACGAGTTGTGATTTATAGAGAAGACACAATTTCAACCTAGATGATCTTGCGGCAGGTAATTAATGTTCGTGTTTCCTGGTTTTAATCATTATCACATATCGCTAATCATGTATTTGTAGTTTCTGGAAATGAATCTTGTATTTTCAGTAAAGAAGAACATAAATAATTAAATGTTTTTACTCTCAGTCTTTCAGTTGGATGAAGGTACGAGGATATATTACAGGGTGCGTCCCGCTTGTCAGCCCCTCCCCCCCCCCCCACCTCCCCGTCGACAGGGTTGCCCCCCCCCCCCCCCCAATATTTTGGACCTTCAAGAGTTTTTAAGATATAATGTGGAGATATTTCGAAGCACAATCAACAGGTTTTCTACTTTCTAGGTGCAGCCAATGAAACTGTCGGATAATTAATTATATTTACTAGTTTAGATGTGAATATCAATATAACATTTTCCAAGTATTTAGCAGTCAGGTGAAACTTTTTATTTACTGCAACAATGTGACAATGTTACGGATATAAAATTAAATGCTTTACTGTCATGCAGAATTCTAAAAAAAAAAAAAATTGTGGTCGGTGGTGTATTCCCGTCCTGTACTGTGCAATCAATACATGCTTGATACGGTCTAACAACCCCTGTTTTTAACTGACAGTACGAGTTCATTACAGCCACCTTAATAAACTGCACGGTCTCTTTGTTAATAAAGAGAGAGACAGAGAGAGAGAGAGAGAGAGAGAGAGAGAGAGAGAGAGAGAGAGAGAGAGAGAGAGACATATAGAGAGAGACACAGAGAGAGAGAGAGAGAGAGAGAGAGAGAGGGGGGGGGGAAGGGAAAGGCAAAAAAACCCCGAAAATCAACTTTATTAAATGTCCGATACATTATGGCGAAGTTAGTAGATAATTTTGGAGAAAATAAAAATAAATATAACATAGTGTCAACCACAAACACTATCCTTTGTACCCAGGCTTCCGTAATTTGTTAATTTCTAACCTTCAAGCTGAATTATATTTTTCAATTTCGTATTTTATTTTTAGATATCTGTTAAATGCAGAATTTTCCATCGTTAAGTCAGCTAAAGATCACATCCGGTACATTCACCAACATTTAGATCTCGGCATGTGTATGCTGTTTTTGTACAGTAGTTAACTGTCACTATGTGGCAGTGTTAGCTTAATGCAGTTGCCAACACTATGCGGAGATTGTGGTCAGTGACCTTAATCAGTTTCAAGTTCATGCAAGTATGGACACTTCTGTACAAAGTAACACTATCATAATAATATAAATAAATGTAAAAGTCAGAAATATTAACTAATAAAGAACTTTCTGGATTCAAATTTTAAATATACTTACTTTCTGATTGCTTTCCAGGCGAATTGTAAACCTCAGAATTTCCAGAACATTCTAAAAAAGAAAAAAATCCATAAGTACTCAATGACTGTCAAATTAATGACTGACAAATGTGGCAGTGTTAGCTTAACACAGTTTCTTACAAACACTATATGGACATTGTGGTCAGTAACCATAAACTACTATTGTTTATTTATTTATTTACATATTTACATCTGACAATGTTGTTCATACAAAATGGCATGCCTCTTCCTTTAGTCGTCGGTTGGTGAATGGACCCTGAATTTCACCAACACTATGTGAATGGTTGTGTATTATGTTTTTGTTCAGTTGTTTACTTTCACTGTACCACTACTAGTAGTATAGGAGCAAAATGAGCATGTGATTTTCCTACACATTTCATTATCATACTCATAGCAATAAAATATATTTTTAAACTGTGGAAGTATATCTAACTGGTGTTTAAAGTTATTTATGCTTGGTGCATTATTAAGTGAAATAGCTAGATTAGTCCAGTTAGTAACAACTCTGCTAGAAAACAAAAACTTCATATTTTAGTATTGGAATGCTGAATAAATACTTTTCCTTCCAACATTCATGTAAAGAAAAAACAAACATCAGAACTGATAATTAATTTGAATTAACCAACGTGATTCTGAATCAACAATGGAAGGAAACAAAGTAGAATTAGATATCTAGAACAGTGCTGTCAGTAGAAGAGGGATGGAGACGCAGCATGCCATGAAAGTGGCACTAGCTTCAATGGACTCTCCACAGAAAAAGGGAAGAAAAAATGTTGAATTTTCACTGACACTAGCATCCATGGTTTTCTCATAATAATGGCACAAATACATAAGCACTCAAAGTAAATAACTAACAAACGAAAAATCAACTAAAGCACAGCAACTTACCAGCGGCTCTTTTCAATTCAAGATGGCGACTTGTGCACACTTGTTTTCAAAAACTAGTTCCCTCTCTCTCCTTAGTGTGTGATTTCACGTCTACTTTTTACAGCACAAATGCTGCCGTGATACACACACGTGTGTTAAGGGTCGTGTGTGACCATCAATGAATTTCCCGCGTTATGCTGCCTAAACCAATCACAGCTCGGATTATAATTTATGCATATTTTAGAGGTTAGGGAGTTCAAAAATCGCAATTGTGCATTATGCGGTCGGCAGCATAAAGAGCGAGGCAGCATAACGTGAGTGTGTAACCATACGATTGGCAGCCTAACGGAGTCAACACAAACGCACACACACACACACACACACACACACACACACACACACACACACACCTACACACACAGAGACACACACACACATACACACACACACGCACGCACATACACATCAAAACACTTTAAACTTTTCCCCCGCTGGGATACCGGGGGTTTCAGTATAAATAGTATCCCCACTTTCTGGAAATTTAGTGCTTTAAATTCCCACTGTCGCTGTCTATCTCCTTTGTTCTTTCTCATTCCTACTCTGTTCTATCAATCTACTATCTTCTTCTTCGCTAGACCAGTCACCTACCTTTTTTCTTGAAAACTCTTCCGCGACAAAACTTCTCATTTGTGTATGAGGTCTTTTGGATCAGCTTGGGACTATTGGACGCTTTCTGCCAAATGGTCACTGGGGCTTCCTATGATGTTATTATTTTAAAATTGTAGGCATTTTATATGCATGCGTTTCGTTGATATTTTATAATGATGTTTGTATTCTATTTTGTTTTCGTAAACGGTGGTTCGATAAATTAGAGTATAGCCTCAGCATCCCCCGCTTGTGATGTCTTTGATGTAAAGTGACCGTCTGATGGAGTGCCTTCAGTGTTACCATTAGGATTGTTTCGGCACATCTTTAATGCGGATTAGGGGTGAGTCCTCTTTCAGCCAAATTGTGGTCTTGATTTTGTGGTCCTAATTCGGCTCTTTGCAGTCCGCTGGAACCTGTAAGCAATGAATAACTAACTAACTTGAAAACTTTTTCCCAATAATACACAAGAGTCAAAATTTTTGCTTGAGATTCGGAGAATGTGACGTAAGCCTATTAGAGTTTGGCAGAGGATTTTGTCTCATGCCTTGGGGAAAACATTAACACGTTAATGAATAATCGCTCCAATAATACAAAAGACCAAAGAGATTGGACTGGCAGTCAGAGATTATGAAGTACGTAATCTTGGCAGAGTAGTATATCATGCAAGAGTTTAGCATGCAAGAAGACTAAGATAATAAACTTATTCACAACGTAGCAGATAAGAGCATCAGGGTTTGTCAACTGTCCAACTTTTAAAAAACAAAACAATACATTGGTTTGACGAATCTTCACTTGGTAGATTACATTATCTATACAATAAATGTTACACAGTGTACAGAGGTACTGTCAGTCACATCAGACAGACAGTCAGACCGAGAGAGTCAGTCAGACAGTCAGAAAAACAGAGTCAGACAGAGAGACAGACAGCGGCAATATAAAGATTTCACACAATCTATAAAACTAAACTGTTAATGTTTTTTGTCAAGTGTTCACCTCTGAATCAAAAGAATCAGCAGACCTACTAAAAATCTACCTTAGCAATTAACATTTTCCAAGGAGTAGGAGTTACTTGTTTACCATCGATCGAAGCGTGTGGATAAATCTAGTGATGGCTACAAGATGATTCTAAGTTATATGACGTAAGACAGTGATGACGAGTTTATTCTGATTGCTTGTAATTGCGTCACGCTGGAACGTTCCAATGTTCTCTAAGGTAGAGAAAAACTATATAATTGATGCACTGTGTTGTGAAAAAGGTGAAAGTTAAAAGCGATTGAGCGATTGTATGCAGCTGTTGATGTACGCTGAATACAGTTGGAAAACTTCATACGACGACTCCTGCCTTGTTGCTGAGTGAAAAGGTTGCGTGGATAAACGAATCCGAGTTACACTTATCAGGATTCAAGCATCGGGGCTGAATCAACTACGAATAAAAAAACCACCAACAACCAGTGTTACACTGTATTATGTCAATATATTCTTTCCTGCATTTATGTCTGACACTAAGGCTCAAGTAAATACAAAGGCTTCTGCGCGCACACACACACACACACACAAACACACACACACACACACACACACACCCACACACACACACACACACACACACACACACACCTCCCACAGCACAGTCGATACCATACACTATGGCGCACAGCACCATACCATACACCACGGCGTACAGCACCATACAATACACTACGGCGTACAGCACTATACCATATACTACAGCACCATACCATACACTATGGTGTACAGCACCATACCATACACTATGGCATACAGCACCATACCATACGTGCTCTGTGGGTTCGGGCATTAAATAGAATAGACCCAACGTTTCCCGGCGTGTCGTAAGAGGCGACTAACAGGGGTGATGTTAGCACGGCATCACTGGGCGAAAGTCTTCTACACAGAAGTCACCGGCCAGGGCGGAGGAACCTCACGTTACTACAGGTTCAACGACCATGTGCTCAGGGCCAAGGCGAGCCACACTGTATTCGTGGATTTCGGCTGTGGCCAACAGCCTGGAGAGGATTGGGCACCGCCAGGTCTTTTTTGCCCAAGACACACTACATGATGACACAACCCACTAATTCCATACCGGATCGGTCGTCGCCCGGGTCGTCACACGGCACAAGGACCGCGCCTTCCGTTGGCCACCAGGACGGAGGTGTTAAGTATGCTACTGATGGACAATTTAGCAAGATCCGCACGAGAAACAACATCGTCATAGGAACCTGGAATGTCAGGACCCTAACTGCGGAAGGAAAATTAGAAGAACTGGCCCACGAGTTGGACCACTATCGATGGAATGTTCTAGGTATCAGCGAACTGCGCTGGAAAGGCCTAGGTGAAACAACGACCGACAAAGGCCACAAGCTCTATTTCAGCGGTAGGGATGACAGGCACGAACACGGCGTTGGATTCTTGGTCCACAAGAACATTCTAGCCACTGTCATGGGTTGCCGCCCAGTCTCCAGTAGACTCATTACCATCCGCCTGAGAGCAGCCCCTTTCAACATCACCATCATCCAGGCCTACGTTCCAACATCAGACTATGACGACAGCGAAGTGGAGGATTTTTATGAAAATCTACAGGCGGTCCTTGACCAAGTGCCGAAGAAGGACATAGTCATAGTGCAAGGCGATGGAATGCCAAGGTTGGCCAAGATGCGCACCACAACTGGGGAGACACATGTGGACCCCACTGCAACAACGAGACAAATGACAGGGGTCTGAGACTCTTGGAGTTTGCCAGATACAACAATCTGGTACTGGCAAACACGCTTGGTCTCCACAAAAACTCCCGACGATGGACATGGCACAGTCCTGGCGGGGAGCATCACAACCAAATAGACTACATCATGGTCAAGAAACGCTTCAGATCAAGCATCAACATTGGCAGGACACGTACTTTTCCAGGAGCAGACATCGGAAGTGACCACGATCTCGTGATGATGTCTTTCCGGCTCCACTTGAAGAGAGTAAATACAGCAAAGTGCACTAGACTGAAGTTCGACCTGGACAAACTGCAAGACCCGGAGGTGGCAGAATTATTTCAGGCCACAATTGGAGGGAAATTTGCACCACTGCTCATTTTGGGGGCTGGTGAAGTAGATGTCAACACCATGACCACCACCTTCAACTCAGCTGTGACAGATGTCGCCACTGAGATCCTTGGCAAGCACCGACAAAAGAAGAAGCTGTGGATCACACCTGAACTTTTGGATCTGTGTGATAAACGAAGAGAGATGAAAAAGAAAAAGAACACCTCACAGGGAGCTGATGTCTACCGAAAAATCAACAATGACATCCGAAAAGGCATGCTCACAGCAAAGGAGAACTGGATAGAAGATCAATGCCAGGAAATAGAGAACAGTCTGAACAAGAACAACAGCAAGAAGGCCTACCAGACTGTGAAGCGGCTGACAAGTGTCAAACAGCCCAAAGTCTCCACTATCCAAAGCAAGTCTGGCATATGCCTTACAGAAGAACAAGAAGTCTTGGACAGATGGACAGAGTACTGCTCTGACCTTTACAACCATACACCAAATGGAGACCCATCAGTTCTAGCATGTCCCGAGAACAGAGAAGAAGAAGAAATCCTCCCAATTCTCCGGGAAGAAGTTGAGGCAGCAGTGCAAGCGCTAAAGAAAGGGAAGTCAGCGGGAGTGGACAACATACCCGCGGAACTGCTACAAGCAGGAGGAGAAGCGATGATTGATGCCCTCACCATTATCTGTAACAAGATCTGGCAGAGTGGGGAGTGGCCTATACCATGGACCCAGTCGCTTGTCATCACTCTTCCCAAAAAAGGTAACCTTCAGGAGTGTGAAAATTACCGGACCATCAGCCTCATCAGCCATCCCAGCAAGGTCCTCCTGAAAATAATACTCAACAGGTTGAAACCCCAAGCTGAACAAATCATAGCTGAAGAACAAGCAGGATTCAGGGCAGGGCGAAGTACCACTGAGCAGATTTTCAACCTCAGAATAATCTGTGAGAAATACCTACAGCACCAACAACATCTATATCATGTGTTCATAGACTTCAAGAAGGCGTTTGACCGAGTCTGGCATGCAGCTCTATGGGCAACAATGAAAGTGTACAACATCAGCCCTAAAATTATTGAAGTCATCAAAAGCCTGTATGACAAGGCTACCAGTGCAGTCCTCCACAACAGAGCCATCGGGAATTGGTTCAGAACAACAATCGGTGTGCGTCAAGGATGCCTACTCTCTCCAACACTCTTCAACATCTTCCTAGAGCGCATCATGTCGGATGCTCTTGCAGACCATGAAGGCACAGTCAGCATAGGGGGCAGAGCAATATCCAATCTTCGTTTTGCAGATGACATTGATGGATTGGCTGGAGAGGAACAAGAACTTGAACAGCTGGTACAGAGGCTTGACACCACCTCCAAAGCCTATGGAATGGAAATAAGTGCAGAGAAGACCAAAATGATGACCAACAACACCAATGGCATCAATACGGACATCAAAGTCCAAGGCCAATCCCTCGACACAGTGCATAGCTTCAAATATTTAGGAGCCATTGTATCAGACAATGGGTCCCGACAGGAAGTCCTCTCCAGGATCGCACACACAACTGCTGCCCTGACAAGGTTGAAGCCCATTTGGAAAGACAGGACCATCAGTCTACATTCCAAAGTAAGACTGCTGCGCTCCCTTGTCATCTCCATCTTCCTATATGCTTGCGAAGCATGGACCCTCACAGCAGATCTCCAACGAAGAATACAAAGCATGGAGATGAGGTGCTACAGAAGACTTCTGGGCATTTCCTATACCCAACACATCACCAACGACGAAGTCCGACAGACCATCACACAAGCCATTGGACAACACGATGACCTGCTAACAGTGGTGAAGAAACGGAAACTTCGGTGGTATGGCCACGTCACCAGATCATCAGGCCTTGCAAAGACTATTCTGCAAGGCACAGTGCAAGGAGGTAGAAGAAGAGGGAGACCGAAAAAGAGGTGGGAGGACAACATTCGAGAATGGACTGGTTTGACACTGAGCGAAGCCATGAGGGCTGCTGAGGACAGAGAAAGATGGAGTATGCTGGTTAAACGATCATCTGTGGTGCCCCTACGACCTTCGGGTTACGGGACAGGATAGGATAGGATAGGACCATACCATACACTATGGCGTACAGCACCATACCATACACTATGGTGTACAGCGCCATACCATACACTATGGTGTACAGCACCATACCATACACTATGGCATACAGCACCATACCATACACTATGGCGTACAGCACCATACCATACACTATGGCGTACAGCACCATACCATACACTATGGCGTACAGCACCATACCATACACTATGGAATACAGCGCCATACCATACACTATGGCATACAGCACCATACCATACACTATGGCATACTGCACCATACCATACACTATGGCATACAGCACCATACACTATGGCGTACAGCACCATGCCATACACTATGGCGTACAGCACCATACCATACACTATGGCGTACAGCACCATACCATACACTATGGCATACAGCACCATACACTATGGCGTACAACACCATACCATACACTATGGCATACAGCACAATACACTATGGCGTACAGCACCATATCATACACTATGGCATACAGCATCATACCATACACTATGGCATACAGCACCATACACTATGGCGTACAGCACCATACCATACACTATGGCATACAGCACCATACCATACACCTCGGCGTACAGCACCATACCATACACTATGGCGTACAGCACCATACACTATGGCGTACAGCACCATACCATACACTATGGCGTACAGCACCATACCATACACTATGGCGTACAGCACCATACCATACACTATGGCGTACAGCACCATACCATACACTATGGCGTACAGCACCATACCATACACTATGGCGTACAGCACCATACCATACACTATGGCGTACAGCACCATACCATACACCTCGGCGTACAGCACCATACCATACACTATAGCGTACAGCACCATACCATACACTATGGCGTACAGCACCATACCATACACTATGGCGTACAGCACCATACCATACACTATGGCGTACAGCACCATACCATACACTATGGCGTACAGCACCATACCATACACCTCGGCGTACAGCACCATACCATACACTATAGCGTACAGCACCATACCATACACTATGGCGTACAGCACCATACCATACACTATGGCGTACAGCACCATACCATACACTATGGCGTACAGCACCATACACTATGGCGTACAGCACCATACACTATGGCGTACAGCACCATATCATACACCTTGGCATACAGCACCATACCATACAATATGGCGTACAGCACCATACCATACACTATGGCATACAGCACCATACCATACACTATGGCATACAGCACCATACCATACACTATGGCGTACACCACCATACACTATGGTGTACAGCACCATACCATACACCACGGCATACAGCACCATACACTATGGCGTACAGCACCATACACTATGGCGTACAGCACCATACCATACACTATGGCATACAGCACCATACCATACACTATGGCATACAGCACCATACCATACACTATGGCGTACAGCACCATACACTATGGCATACAGCACCATACCATACAATATGGCATACAGCACCATACCATACACTATGGCATACAGCACCATACCATACAATATGGCATACAGCACCATACCATACACTATGGCATACAGCACCATACCATACACTATGGCGTACAGCACCATACACTATGGCATACAGCACCATACCATACAATATGGCGTACAGCACCATACCATACACTATGGCATACAGCACCATACCATACAATATGGCATACAGCACCATACCATACACTATGGCATACAGCACCATACCATACACTATGGCGTACAGCACCATACACTATGGCATACAGCACCATACCATACACTATGGCATACAGCACCATACCATACACTATGGCATACAGCACCATACCATACACTATGGCGTACAGCACCATACACTATGGCATACAGCACCATACCATACACTATGGCATACAGCACCATACCATACACTATGGCATACAGCACCATACCATACACTATGGCATACAGCACCATATCATACACCTTGGCATACAGCACCATACCATACAATATGGCGTACAGCACCATACCATACAATATGGCGTACAGCACCATACCATACACTATGGCATACAGCACCATACCATACAATATGGCGTACAGCACCATACCATACAATATGGCGTACAGCACCATACCATACACTATGGCATACAGCACCATACCATACAATATGGCGTACAGCACCATACCATACAATATGGCATACAGCACCATACCATACAATATGTCGTACAGCACCATACCATACAATATGGCGTACAGCACCATACCATACACTATGGCGTACAGTACCATACCATACAATATGGCGTACAGCACCATACCATACAATATGGCGTACAGCACCATACCATACAATATGGCGTACAGCACCATACCATACAATATGGCGTACAGCACCATACCATACAATATGGCGTACAGCACCATACCATACAATATGGCGTACAGCACCATACCATACAATATGGCATACAGCACCATACCATACAATATGGCGTACAGCACCATACCATACAATATGGCGTACAGCACCATACCATACACTATGGCATACAGCACCAAACCATACAATATGGCGTACAGCACCATACCATACACTATGGCATACAGCACAATTCAATACACTATGGCGTACAGCACCATACCATACACTATGGCATACAGCACAATTCAATACACTATGGCGTACAGCACCATACCATATACTATGTTCGACTTCAAACATTCTGTTACTGATTGGTTGCACGTACGATCTGGATAAGTATAGAATATTATTAGCAGTGTTGCGAATATTAGCTTCGGTAGAAAGCAATACAAACTGAAGACATGTGGCTTTTTCTTGTATCCCAATTGCAAACTTGGTACAACTGTATTTCATTTGAGGGAAGAGTGGAGAGGGGAGGAGAGGCTGTTGGTTGGTTTGATGTTCACAATCACAATCTTTATTATCCTCTTAGAATCACATGGAAATGTGTGTGCGGCGTACGCATCGACACAACGGCACAAATAACAGTTACTGTAAAAGACATAAATAAAAATATTAAACATACTATAAATAACGCAGAGGCACTTGCACACAAACACAAGATCAGTAATCACGCATCCAACATTCTAATCCACAGCAATACACACACCCATCTACACACCTCATGCACGCACGTACACGCATACACACACACAGACCAGATTAAATGAGAGAGTTACTAGAACATTATTTAATGAAGCCTGTCATTGGCCTGTGACCGTGACAAAAAAAAAATTGCAGGACAAGTAATGGCGTCACACTCATTGCCACCCTAGTCACAGCGCCCAAACGGGACAGACGAGTCGTGCAAGGTCTGGGTATATTTCAGTTCAGTGCAGAGTGATCTGCAATTTCTTGGTTCTTTGTCACAAAGTAAAGGTCAACATCGACAAAAATAAAAATAACACTTAGAGAAGAAGAGGAGTTAAAGTAAGGTAATAAAATAAGATACAATGTAATTTTTTTAATCCTTGTTATAAAGCACTTATGCAACCCAAGTGCTGCTCAAGGCTCTGGTTGACACACAATCTAACTCCAGCCGCCCGGGGCGCCCACACAAATAAAATAAAATAAAATGAAATACTGTAAAATAAATTTTAAAATAAAATAAATTAATAACAAACATACTGATGAGCTAACAACGTAAACTAATATAAAAAGTAAAGCAAACTACAACCTCACCTGCGTCAAAAGATTAGCAGACTTGAACCACTTCAAAGCACCTTTGAACAGAACTGCCCTGTGGTAAAATCCGTGCTAATTTAATAAAAACACTTTATATATAGTTTTATACTTCTCCTATCTAAGACGTTATCTATGTAACTTATAAGAACAATCTCTTTTTTTCTTTGACAACTCTTCAGATAAAGACGTTCTGAATTAAACCACACAAAAATCGCACAAGAAAATACACTGAAGGATTGTGCATTTACACTTCAAGTATCTGAAACTTTTTCTGTATAACAACAACCGTTTTTTTTTGTCTTGGACACTCTCATTCAGACTAAGATGTTCTGAGCTAACCACCAAAAATCATACAAGCAAAAAAACATCTAAAAGACCTCCTATCTGAAACGTTTTCTGTAGACAAGACTTTCACACAAAAATCACAAAATAAACAACTCAAAGGACAAGATTCTTCCGACAAGATGTCTGAGGTATACACATGCCACACAAAAATCACACAACAACTCTAAAGGACTGTGCATGCAATGGTAACGGTAACACGGATATTAAGCGTAGCAAAGACAATCGGTCACATGGATTGAGCTATCGATAATCCAAATCCCACAGCTGCAGCCTAGCAATATCATAAGTAAGCTCTCCAGATTTTCTGCAGGTATATTTTCTTCTGTCGCGACATAACCACAGTGCAAAATCTTCGGAACTAAGGTCTTAGCGATTGAGGATTACCGTAACGTATTTATATATGCTCGGTCGGAGAGATGAGAAACTTTCTGCAGAAATGCTTGTAATAAGCGTTTCTTACCAGTGAGACCTTAAAATAACTAAATCCGATGTTTTAGAGGTATGAGCATATAATGGACTATGGGATGCTAGTGAACAGTATGAGCTAATATAAATATGAATAGCTAGACTTTGTTATTGTTGTTATTATTGGCATTACTATCATTATTATTAAAGTATTACATGTACTAGTATTGTGTTATGACTACAATTGCTTCCCTTGGCTATGATAACTGCTTTCCATGATGAAAATAGCTGACATCGTAGTGCTCGTAGTGGTAGATATTTTTTCATGTGCATCATGTGATATAAGAGTAATTTCATTTATTTATTCATGTGTTTATGTATTTATTTATTTTTTAATTTGTTTGACAGGACCATTCATATCATGCACAGACAATTAAGGTAACTTTCCATTCATTAAAATAGTTTGAAGGTATGAACATACTAAATACATACTATTATTACATTAATCAGAGAAGAAGCTTTATGTTTGTATACAGAGGTAAGTTTGATAAAATCAAAAATAAATAAACTGTAAATGTGTTATGTGGGTGTGTGTGCTTTAGTAGTAAGAAAGAACTGCAAGAGTTTGTGTGTAATATCATTTTATGTATTATTCTATTTGTTTTAAAATGCTTTTTCTGTTCTTCTTTTCTTATTCGCCGAGACGCAGTGTACTGTATGAATTCTCCATTGTGGATAATACACATTGGTTGACTTGACTTGACTTGACTTCTGTGTCTATGGTGACGTTACGTTTTCCTAAGCTATGCCTAACGACCAGGCAGACGTTTTAGACAGAGCTTCGCATCTCTCTCATGTATGTCTGTGGTGATTTGCAGTGCCGATCATTATGCATTCAGTGTTTTAAGGGAATCGGGCAACCGTGTAGTAGTTTAAGTATCCTGAGCAGTCAATGACACGAGAAGACGTTTCAAGTTGCGGAGTGGTTAAATGGGTAAGGTCTGGTTTAGGGACATAAATGGCAAGTCTTATTATAATAGTTTACGTAATTCATAAAGCTTTGTTGTTTTCTAAGTTTTGTCATCTTGTGCATGTGTGTTGGATAATGGGTCGGGAGAGGAGGAAGAGGAGGAGGTGAAATGGATGAGAGAGGTGGGGTGTATAATAATAATAATAATAATAATAATAATAATAATAATAATAATAATAATAAGAAGAAGAAGAAGAAGAAGAAGAAGAAGAAGAAGAAGAAGAAGAAGAAGAAGAAGAATCGCTGACGAATGGGAAGTCGGCGGTGGTGGACAACACACCCGCGGAATTGCTTAAAGCAGGAGGAGAAGCGATGGTTGACGCCCTCACCATTATCTGTAATAAGATTTGACAGAGTGGGGAGTGGCCTGCACCATGGACCCAGTCGCTTGTCATCACTCTTCCCAAAAAGGGTAACCTTCAGGAGTGTGAAAATTACCACACCATCAGCCTCATCAGCCATCCCAGCAAGGTCCTCCTGAAAATAATACTCAACAGGTTGAAACCCAAAGCTGAACAAATCACAGCTGAAGTACAAGCAGGATTCAGGGCAGGGCGAAGTACCACTAAACAGATTTTCAACCTTAGAATAATCTGCGAGAAATACCTACAGCACCAACATCTATTATGTGTTTGTAGACTTCAAGAAAGCGTTTGACAGAGTCTAGCATGCAGCTCTGTGGGCAACCACGAGAGTGTACAACATCAGACCTAACATTATTGAAGTCATCAACAGTCTATATGACAAGGCTACAAGTGCAGTCCTCCACAACAGCGCCATCGGGAACTGATTCTGAACAACAATCGGCGTGCGCCAAGGATACCTACTCTCTCCAACACTCTTCAATATCGTCCTAGAGCGCATCATATCAGAGGCTCTTGCAGATAATAAACTGCATAAACTGCAGCGAGATCACGAAGGCACAATCAGCATAGGGGGTAGAGCAATCTCCAACCTCCGTTTTGCCGACGACATTGATGGATTAGCTGGAGAGGAACAAGAACTTGAACAGCTGGTACAGAGGCTTGACACCACCTCCAGAGCTATTGGAATGGAAATAAATGGTGACCAACAACACCAATGGCGTCAACACAGATTTCAAAGTCCAAGGCCAATCCCTCAACACAGTGCATAGCTTCAAATATTTAGGAGCCGTTGTATCAGACAATTGGTCCCAAAGGAAATCCTCTCCAGGATCGCACAAACCACTGCTGCCCTGACAAGGTTGAAGCCCATTTAGAAAGACAGGACCATCAGTCTACACACCAAGGTAAGGCTGCTGCGCTCCCTTGTAATCTCCATCTTCATATGCGCTTGCGAAACATGGACCCCCACAGCAGACCAACAACGAAGAATCCAACGCATGGAGATGAGGTGCTACAGAAGACTTCTGGACATTTCCGATACCTTGCACATCCCCAACGACGAAGTTTGACAGACCATCACACAAGCCATTGGACAACACGATAACATGCTCACAGTGGTAAAGAAACGGAAACTCCGATAATATGGCTAAGTCACCAGAGCATCAGGCCTTGCAATGACCATCCCGCAAGGCACGGTGCAAGGAGGCAAAAGAAGAGGGAGGCAGAAAAAAAAGGTGGGAGGACAACATTCGAGAATGGACTGGCTTGACACTGAGCGAATAATAATAATAATAATAATAATAATAATAATAATAATAATAATAATAATAATAATAATAATAATAATAATAAATAATAATAATAATAATAATAATAATAATAATAATAATAATAATAATAATTTAATAATGCGCAAAATCAAACTAACACGCATTCACACACACACAGGTGCGCGCACCTTTAACACACCCCACAAACACACCCCCACACACAAACACACCACACCAACCCGAACACAAAATAAAGTTTAACAAAGTGACATATTTTAACTTTAGTAATAAGCGATACAACTGGTGACTTCTGTCATTTCTTGTATGTCAACTGGACCATTGGAACAACTTTATCATTATGGCGAAAACGTGGAGAGGGGAGAATGCCGATAAATAACTAAAAAGATAAAGAAATTAACTCATTAACAGATATTTGCAGAACAGATTTTATCATGTTTTCACAGGCGGCGGAAGCAGGGGGGGGGGGGGGGGCAGGGGGGCCATGCCCCCCCCCACCCCCCTAGAAAAATGTTGGAGGGGGCAGCCTTATATATTGCCCCCTCCAATAATGATTAGAGCTTTTTTTTTTTTCTTTGCCAGGGCATCAAAGGATTTTTTTTCTTCAAATGGAATCAAGCAATACAAGTGTTTATCATCATAATCATCATCATCACCCTCTGATCAGTGAGAGAAGTTCGTCCCTTCGTCATCATTTCCTGTCGACGCGTCATAATCGTTAGCCTTAGCGTAGATCAAAGTGACCGACAGTTTTCGACATCGTGCACGTCACAGTCGCGTTTTGAAAACTTTAATTTGTTGTATCAGCAATTTTCTCGACTACAAGTGAAGAAGTCAGCAAAATGGCAAATGCTTTGACAACTGGTGTTATTGTTCCTCGTCAAGCATCCCGACAGACTCGATCTCCGTGACAACCAACCTGCGGCCACTCCAGAAGAATATTTTAAGATTAGCATTGCCATTCCTTTCTTGGAACATCTGTCAACTGAATTGAACTCGAGGTTCAAAAATACTGGTCTAGCAGTTGATGGTCTATGTCTGGTGCCAAGCACTTTAATCGACAACCAGGATGGTTTCATGCAGGTTCCAGAAGGGGTGATGCTGGCAATGTTGTGGGAGTCTGACCTACCAGACAACGCTACCCTTAATGCAGAATACCAACGGTGGGTTTACAAAAGGCGAAGTGCTGCTGAGAATGCGACAGCTATCATCCCATCCACGGCATCAGAAGCACTGAAACATTGTGACAGGGATTTTTTTTTATCCCAACCTGTTCATCATGCTTTAGAACCTTTGCACCCTACCTGTCACTACTGCCGAGTGTGAGCGTTCAGTCAGTTGCGCAACCTGTACAATGGGGCAACAGAGACTCAATGGACTTGCTTTACTGAAAGTGCACAGGGATGTTGATATTGACTTCAAAGAGGCAGTGAACTGTTTTGCCAGAAGATACAATTCACAAATGGTACTAATGCAGAGGAACCTAGTGCAGCAAGACTGAATTAAGTGAAAGCAGGGCGGTGATGTTCAGTTCGCAAGGTAAAGCTTTATACCGTTAACGATCAACAAAAAGTAGTGAATAATAATAGTATACAAAACATCTCTGCTGATAAATAAATGTGTGTGTGTGTGTGTGTGTGTGTGTGTGTGTTTAAGGGAGGGGCAGAGGATAATTTTTGTACCCCAGAGTTTGTCAGTTCAATTGTTCAAAAAGCTCAAAGTCCCAGACCATCACAGATGGCTTTTTCAAGGTTCAGATTGCACCAGATTGCACCATTTTGCATCCTTGAAAAAAAAAAATTCCGGGGGAGCATGCACCCGGACCCCCTCCCCCCCCCCCCCCCAGAAGGCTCGGCGCTTCGCGCCTTCGCTGAATCTGTAACCCCCACCCTCGACTTTTCCCATGTCTGGCCCTGATGTCAGTGAATATAATGTGTGTGTGCCCCCCCCAATCCTGAGCAGCTTCCGCCGCCTGTGGTTTTAGGATCGACCAAACCTATATAGATTGTGCACAGTGCTATCGTAGTCTTAGTAAGGGTTAGGGTTAGGGTTACGACGCCTAAGAATATCCCGACTTGACCTGGCGCATGCGCAAAGGCTCCCGGCTAAAGTAAAACACCCGAATCTTTGACGACGTGACACCGGGCTGCGCGCGCGCCTAGTCCCTTCCCCCGCCACAATGCCGAGCAGATCCCGTGCGGCCGACTGATTGATTGATTGATTGATTGTTGCTTTAGGTCCAGCGGACTCTTCCGAGCCAAATCAGGACCGGATGCGGCCGACAAGCTAATCTAAAAATAAAAAATCTCTTATCTCGTCTACGTTTGCTGAATGCAAATTTCTTGCGATCGTGTAAGATATATACATATATATTTTTTCTCCGACTCTACGGGCAACTCCTAGCAACGACCAGGTATGAAGACCTCACGCACACCTCAGTGTAAAGAATCTCTTCTTAGTCTCCCTCCTCATGGTCCTGATTTGGCTCGGAAGAGTCCGCTGGACCTAAAGCAATAACCATGTAATGTCTCCCTTCTGGCCCATTACATTCCACAGATCGTGGAGCAGACAAAATCTACTCTGCCTTGTTTGCAGCGTTTTATGTGTTACTTGTCCGCTATGCCTTTCTGTTAATAATTCCTCAACAATAAAGGAAAACATTCACACGTTCTGTCACTCGCAGAAAAGTTAGAAAAAATGTTTACTACAATATCAAATAGATCTTGCGCAGATAGAAAAGATATCAAAAACCACACAAACAGATTACTATGGACATAGACGTAGACTAAACAAACACTCTAGCGTTGACCTTTCAAACGTTGAATTTACTTCTTTTTGTCAAACTCATGACATCAGTTCCTTTGTCATATAAAAATAATACAATGTAGCAAATATAATAATTCTTTTACGCTACACCACCATCTTAGCCCCCCGTGAGAGTGCCGGGGGTTTCAGTATAAATAGTATCCCCACTTTTTGGAAATTTAGTGCTTTAAATTTCCACTGTTGCTGTCTTTCTCCTTTGTTCTTTCTCATTCCTACTCTGTTCTATCAATCTACTTTACTATCTTCTTCTTCGCCAGACCAGTCACCTACCTTTTTTCTTGAAAACTCTTCGGGAACAAAACTCCTCAGTTGTGTGTGGGGTCTGTTGGATCAGCTTGGGAATATTGGACGCTTTCTGCCAGGTGGTCAATGTTGCTTAATATGATGTTATTATTTGGCAATGTATGCATTTTATATGTATGCGTTTTGTTGATATTGTATAATGATGTTTGTATTCTATTTTGTTTTTGTAAACCGTGGTTCGATAAATTAGAGTATAGCCTCAGCGTCACCTGCGTGGGATGTCTTTATTGTAAAGTGACCGGCTAATGGAGTGCATTCAGTGTTACCACTAGGGTTGTTTCGGCAGATCTTTTATGCGGATCAGGGGTGAGACCTCTTTCAGCGAAGTTGTGGTCTTGATGTTTTGGTCCTGATTTGGCTCGGAAGAGTTCGCTGGACCTAAAGGAATAACCTTGTAATTGTAGCGGAAAAAAATATATGTTCTAAACTTCTGGGGAATTTTACATTTCAGAATTATTTCTTTCAATCTACGTTTAGGTCTTTCTCAGTAAGAAGAAAAAAAACTTCTAATTTATAAATGACTAACATTTTATAACTAACTTCTTCAACAAAATAACTCAACAATTCTAACTTTCAAATACTATTTACAAATTTTCAGAATTTAGTAAGGTGAAATAATTTAATAAAAATTTACTTCCGTTTTTATATTTATTATAAATTTTGATCTGATATTTTACTTGCACTTTCACTTTATTTTTTAACGTAAGCAAATATCTGCTTCGGTTAAAAAAAAAAGTCTTATAGTTTTTTAAAAAAGAAATAAGCTCACGGGTGCTAACGGTTATCAAAACGATTTGAGACACACAATTCTGCTCGGAAACAGTCCTTTTATAACCTGAATCCAAGCAAAGGTAGCCGTTGGCTAATCAAATATCGGCCAGCGGACCGAGTTTCGAGCGAGAGACCCATAGGTTATTTTACCCTGGACGTCTCAGCTGTGCAAAGCAAAACAAGCGCCGCGAACGATCTACGATTTCTACTTATTCAATGGTTGACAGTGATTAATTACCCGTGCAAAACATGAGCCATATCATCGGACTACTAGCATCGACGGAGCCCTTATTATTAAAATACGAAAGAAAATTGGCTTGCTAAGTCGGACACAGCGGGACACATTTGGGACCATCTTCCATCCGTAAGTGTTGACACAAGTTCGATTGTCACTCAAATACACTTCGTAATTAGAAGGTTTATGATGAGACCTGCCGGCCAACCTCAGTTAACAACTAACAAGTTGTAAATAGTCGATTTCTGTCTTTTTTTGTAATTTGTGTACATAGTTGTAAATAGTTTGTACCTTTACTGTTCCGTCTTTTGGTGTATTGTAGCAAAAGCGATGTTTTATCGAGTGCATGTATTTATATGTAATGACTATGTAAAGCGTGGTGAGTCTGGTCATAGGCTGGAGTACCCGCTATATAAAAATCCGTTATTATTATTATTATTATTATTATTATTATTATTATTATTATTATTATTATTATTATTATTATTATTATTATTATTATTATTAAAGAAAAGATTCCGATTTCTCGAGTTTCCCTCAAACTAAATAAAAAATGGTAGGAAAACAAATCTCGCTGGTTATCACGCTAACCTTTGAGACTTTTAGCACACAAAGCATCGAATCCAGTTTATAAATAAATTAAACATTTTCACACAGTTACACTCTAATGTTTCACTGCACAAGAAATAATAGGTTATTTTACAACATTTGATCAAGCGGATTGTCTAGATTCAGTCTAGAAGTACATCAACAATAATCAGATCTAAGCAGTCACAATCTTCTTCAGATTAGGCCTAGTCGACCGGCCGAAACTTCACATGAATAAAACATAAATTCTCAGTATGCAATTTTTCCAGTCACTTAATATTCACTCAAAGCTACACAAATGAATACACAAATGCGGTTGAACTTTTCGTCTTTGTTGTTTTTCAAATCTAAACTGCTGTTCAATAGATTAGTTCTTGGTTCTAAATATACTGTATCGTAGGCCTATTTCTTCATCCCACTGGAATGCAATGAAGAAAGTTATTTTGTAGCAAAATTTCAACAGTTCCACTTAATCTTTGGCTCGAATATTTATCACTGTAACATTTTCTGCATGTTTAGCAAAATAAAGTCATAATAAAGTCAGAATGAGGTAATTTTTCTCATCTTAGGCTTGGCGTTCAATTTCTAAAGTGTTTGCTAAATCTCAGCAGACACAGCAAGGGAGAAAACACTGATAACTTCCTCCAGGAATTTATATTTTAAATGAAAACTATTTTTCTGCACATTTTTTAATAAAAAGTTTCAGGGTTTATGATAACAGATTGTTTTGGAAGAATTAATAATAAACGTTCATGTAAAAATAAGCTCTGGCCAGTCCAGGGCTTACAATATCAAACGAGTAGTAATATGATGATGACGATGATGATGATGAAGACGAGGAAGAGGAGGAGATGACGACGACGATGATGACGATGACGATGATGATGATGATGATGATGATGATGTTGTTGATGATGATGATGATGATGATGATGATGATGATGATGATGATGATGATGATGATGATGATGATGATGACAAAACTGTTAACTGACGGCAATTTTACAAACGATTGAGCGAGCACATGCAATTGACACTGACACACACGTGACCAGGATTGTCTAATCGCTCGTCGTTTTCCATGGCTTCTCGGGCAAAGTTTACAGTTCGTCCTGCCATCAGAAATTCCAATTCTTGAGTGGAAAACGAAGGAAGCTCCAGGGCAGCATCGTCATCCTCGGTCGGTTCTCTGTTCCGAGAGACAGCCCGATTTCCTGTGAGCGCTGAAAAGGGTGCGGGTGCGTCTTGGAAAGCAGCAGCAGGTGTAGATGAGTCCGATCTGGATAAAGAACTTGAACCAACTTGTACTAAGCTTTCGGGTTCATCCATTCGTGAGGCCAGCTTGTCATAAGCCAACGACTGGTCTCCTTTTATTGCAGGGTTCATCAAGGGTAATGCAGGTTCTGATTTGTCTGTTCGAATGGGGGAAGCATCATCTGGTTGGTCGGGCAAATGTGACAAATGCTGCCATTGGTCGAATCGCGGAGGAGTCGACAGTGGTGGGTGAATAGCGTGAAAAGCACCTTCGGCAAGAGAAGAACAGACTTGTGTTGCTCCCCTTGACTGGCTGGGCGGACAGTCCGCATGCTCCGACTGGCTGGGAGGAGATGGAGTAGGATGAGTCGAAAACGGTGATTGGCTGCTTGGTGGATTGGCAGCACGCGCTTGGTGCTCGGTCTGCTGGAAGTAGGCCAGTTTGTTCATCTGATCTCCCAGCATCAGGGTCTTCATAAGTTGCTGATTGTCGGTGCCTCCGCCCCTCCCTTGAGATGACGTCAGTGCAGATAATGACGCAATCTGTTGCAGCGCCAGCCGCTGTTCTGGCGTCACCTGATCTTCAGGCCTCATGACACTCATCAGCTGCTGCGCACACGTCACCATATTGTCAAACGTCAGGGATGGTCTGCTGACGTCATGCGCTCCCTGCGTTTGAACTGGAGCAGCGGTTTGAACATGGGTCATCTCTCCCGCAAGGCTCGTTGTCTTCATTGTTGTGTGGGGAAAAGAGGGTTGCTCTCCTTGTACTGAAAGCGCTGGAGGACCTGACAGTGAGGACATGTAGGACAGGGATAGGAGAGGGACACTAGTCTGATTCTGCTGGGAAATTGACAGTGAATTCAAGCTGGATATCATGACAGGGTTCTCGGACGCCCCAACGCGTCCCATCAAAGACAATTCTTCAAATGACAAAGGCTTCAGCGCTGATGGTTGTGACTGGCTTGATGGAAGTGTTAATGGTTGTAACTGGTGTAATGGACTTTTAGGTTCGTCACCCGGCTGCGTCACTTGTGTGTATGCATTTTGCGGATATCTCGATGTTTGTGGTTGGTGGAGAGTTTGCTCGGAAGGCCTTGATTGGCTGAGCAGTTCAGGATTTGTTGTGCTTGATCCCCTGTGAGCTCTCAGCACGTCAAAGACATTCACGCTGTACATAGAATCTGATGATTGTGGCGGGTAGGCAAAAAAACTGACGGTGTTGTCTAAAGGATGATCCAGTCCATCATCTGGTCTGGTCAATGTCTTTTGAATTTGCCTGATCTGCCCTACTGAATCTGATTCACAGTACCGTGTTGTGTTTTGGAGAACACCTTGTGAAGGTCTACTTGCTGACTCCTCCATATGAGGGGGATAGTGGACAACAAACGAGAACTGACCGGGATGTGGCTCATCACATTTATGGCGGTTCACAACAACCGCGCTGTGAACATCTTTGCCAATATCCTCCTGGAAATTATCCAGGGCTGTTTCTTGCGTAGGTTTTCCGTACAAGATCCTCTGACAGAACGTGCTGGCGTGACCTCCTGCGTCAATGCTACCGAGAGAAGGCGGGTTGGAGTCTGTGAAGATGGAGGGGTGCTGGTGTTGCTGTGTCGTGTGTCCTGCGTTAAGATGGTTGCACGTAAGATCAGTGCCACTCACGCTATGATGCTTTTGTTGGTCTCCATCCAAGGCTCTGAGAGCGTCTTGCTGGTCTCTCACAATAAAGTCTGGACTGCGCTGCTCTTTTACCACAACCGCATCTCCATTACCAGCCCACACATGCGCCAACGCAGTCTGACTCTGGTGGTGGCTGCAAATGTCAGGTTTGCCTTCTCCTCCCCGTCCTGAACCTTTTTGCGCGAGAGCCTTCAGCTGATCACTGACGATCAAACCACCTGCAGGTCTTCCCAGACCGCCTGGATTTGCTACGTTTTGACTGAATGGGTTTTGAACAGCAGCTACAGGCGCTTGAAACTGGCCCGCTTCGTTGCCCTTAGTGTAAAGGTGGGGAACTGGAGGAGCTTGGCCAAACAGAGGACGTTGGCAATACTGAGGGCTTGGGTTAATATAATGCTGTTGCAAATCTCCCGCAGGCTGCTGCTGACTAGGCCCTGGCTGCTGGGCTGGGCTGCCGAGCTGTTGCTGATGGGCTTGAAGCAGTCGAACTTGCTGCTGTATGGCTTCAGTTTTCTGCTGCTGCAGCGAGTCTGGGGCAGGTGGAATACAACAAGATGGGTAATCAGCCTGGTTCTTTCCGCTCCCAGCTGCAGCTTTCACACCGCCAATGCGGAGTGGAGATGTCACAGTAAGCTCGTCAGATTTCACCTCACTGGTTGGGAAGTTGTTGCATCCTTTAGACAACTTGTCCTGCAGGTTCTCCAAAGCTGGAGAACTTTGTAGAACCCTCAATGCTGACTTCAATTCACGACCTTTGCCTTCGATCTGATGCCATAGCCATGCGACATTCTCGTTAGCAGCGAGAGCGCCGCACATCTGGCACTCTCGGGCGATCCGTGACGCAATAGCCTGGATCTGGCTAGCAGTGACCTCATCATTGTTGATTACGTTGATCATGTCGTCGATGATTCTGTGATGTTCTGCCAAGGCCTTAGACGGGTCGCCCTCAAAGTTGTCCAGTAACTGTACACACACAAACACAAACAAACCAAAAAATTATAATAATTACCACAGCTGATAAATAACACAAAAAAGGAGAGAGACAGCGGTCATTGCTACAGAAACAGACAGACAGGCAAGCAGATAGCTACACAGCGAGGTAGATCTTTATTTCATATTCGGATCCTACTTCTTCTACTATAGAAGAAAATAAATGAAGGCACATACCTTTATATTTTTGAGAACACTAAGAAAGTAAAAAACAAACAAATATGCCTTTTAAAGCGATAAAATAGTTACCTTTTTAAATGTGATTAGGTTTTACATACAGTTGAACGGTGGCAAGCGCATACACACAACAAACGAGCAAACCTGCTATTATACTAAATTAGGCGATAGTACTTGATAGTAGATTTGTGAATGTGGTAGTACTTGTTGGTGGATTTGGTAACCTATTTATTAACCAAGCGGGTGAATTCGGGTTTGTCTTCTCAATGAACGCCCGGCAGCCGCTGCGCAGCGTCATCCGGGACTTCATCCGTGTACGAACCTGTTCCGCCCATTTCAGCATTCTTGTTGTCACGCTGTTTGCCTTCCAACCCTCGATCTGCACTCTGTGCTCAATGGCTGACAGCAGAACCACTAAACCACTGTCGCTCAGTTCCGTCTCCTTGTCCTCCGCCATTTGACAAACCTCCTGCAGGTAAACGAAATAATCAGTACTATTTTTCTTCCTTCTTTAAAGTTTTTTAAAATTATTATTTTGTATTTTTATTTTTGTTTGGTCTTAGTTTTTGTATTTTGAATTCAAATACAGTAAATATCGTGACATTAATTTCGAAAGATTCCTACCTTAAGATATTTCCGGGTTTGACTGACATCACATAGCGGGAGCGTGACGTAAATGTGGGCGAGACACAACGCCACCTTGCCTCTGACGTCATGATGTGGTGTACAACGCGAGTAGACACACGATGCCTCCAACAAATGACGTTCCGCTTTTTTGTAATCTCCCCTGGTAATACGAAGTATCATGAATTTTAGATGCAAATTAAACGAAATAAAAACATCCCAGCAAAGAATGCGATAAGTTGCGCGTATAAAGCAAGGAAGGAGAAAAAAGAAAGAAGATAAAGAAACAAGGAATTATATTTATTTTTATTTATATTTATTTATTGCAATCAAGGAGACAAAGAATTGTATTTGTTCATATAAACCCATTAGAGTTTGACAGTTTTGAAAATAGTAAACTGTTTATTGTTTCACATTAAAAAGCACATATTCACATGACTGCGAAACTTCGTCAGGATAATAAACTTCTTATTTTTTTTGTTAAGCCGCATAGCCATATTTCCAGGGATACATTGAGTAGGTGGCTAAAGACGATATTAGAAAGTGCCGGAATTACCACCTTTTCAGCCCATAGTACTCGTGCTGCTAGCACATCAGCTGCTTTTAATAGGGACGCAAATATTGACAGCATTTTGAACGCGGCTAGCTGGTCTAAAGACAGCACCTTCAAGAGGTTCTATTTAAAATCTGTACAGAAGCAAAAGTGTTTGTCACAGACTGTTCTTGAAAAATATGTACATCATGAAAAATAATATCTATTTCAATTGATTGTTCATGGTCTTCCATTATGATAATTGGGGCTCGTGTTCCTCGTCGTTAAAATCTCATATGTAGCCCTCTGCCAACCAATCGGCATAGGAGCAATAATTATTAAATTAAACGAGGCTTACCTAAGGTGAAGTTTAATTAGAATTATTGTGAGTATGTTGATTGGAGGCAAGGGTATCATATGCCCGCCCTTCTACTTCGTACTCAGAATGATTCTGATTCCCACCCAAAATAAGCCTTGTTCAAGGTAAAGGAACACTCACAGCTAAATCCTGATGCTGAGCGCGTCCGATTTCTCATATGATACCCTTGCCTCCCAATCAACTTACTCACAATAATTCTAATTAAACTTCACCTTAGGTAAGCCTCGTTTAATTTAATAATTATTTATTAAAACTGTTTTAAAATTAGGATAGAATTATATTTTTTAGCCTAGCAAGTGAAATGTGGCTGCCTGCTCAGCGAAATCACGGCAGCCTCAGAGCAACCACCTTAAATCAAAGGGAAATAAGAAGGCCCACCAATCCATCCTAACCCAAAACTACACCTAAACCCACCCACCCAATATAAATTGAACTAACCACAAGACGGATATCAACGGCTAATGTCCACAACTAATTAATCTCGAAAAATGTGATTGGTTAGCTTTTATCAAACAGAACGATTGGTATGTATAAATATACCTTTACATTACATTTCTGTATCCGTATATTATCAAACAGTTTGTATAATGACTTTCTCTATAATTATAATACTGATTTGCTGTTATGATATGATACAAAAAGTACATGATATTTTTTATTTAAAATCCTATCCTATCCTATCCTATCCTGTCGTCCCATAACCCGAAGGTCGTAGGGGCACCACAGATGATCGTTTAACCAGCATACTCCATCTTTCTCTGTCCTCAGCAGCCCTCATGGCTTCGCTCAGTGTCAAACCAGTCCATTCTCGAATGTTGTCCTCCCACCTCTTTTTCGGTCTCCCCCTTCTTCTACCTCCTTGCACTGTGCCTTGCAGAATGGTCTTTGCAAGGCCTGATGATCTGGTGACGTGGCCATACCATCGGAGTTTCCGTTTCTTCACCACTGTGAGCAGATCATCGTGTTGTCCAATGGCTTGTGTGATGGTCTGTCGGACTTTGTCGTTGGTGATGTGTTGGATATAGGAAATGCACAGAAGTCTTCTGTAGCACCTCATCTCCATGCTTTGTATTCTTCGTTGGAGATCTGCTGTGAGGGTCCATGCTTCGCAAGCATATAGGAAGATGGAGATGACCAGAGAGCGCAGCAGTCTTACTTTGGAATGTAGACTGATGGTTCTGTCTTTCCAAATGGGCTTCAACCTTGTCAGGGCAGCAGTTGTTTGTGCGATCCTGGAGAGGACTTCCTGTCGAGACCCATTGTCTGACACAATGGCTCCTAAATATTTGAAGCTGTGCACTGTGTTGAGGGATTGGCCTTGTACTTTGATGTCCGTGTTGATGCCATTGGTGTTGTTGGTCATCATTTTGGTCTTCTCTGCACTTATTTCCATTCCATAAGCTCTGGAGGTGGTGTCAAGCCTCTGTACAAGCTGTTCAAGTTCTTGTTCCTCTCCAGCCAATCCATCAATATCATCCGCAAAACGAAGATTGGAGATTATTTAAAATAGTATTGTTATTTTCTTATTGGCCGAACAATCTATTATTTGAAAACTTCCACTAACTAGATTCATAATAATGTAATACGTTTTCTGTATTTTCGATAATAGTGCAGTAACTGAATTATTTTATGAACATAATTCTGATTTCTGATTTTGGAGATATATGGTTACAGAAGAAGCCGCCATTCTCTCACTAGCAGTTGTTGAAGTAACATCTAGAAGTTGATGTAGTTGTCATCAGTAACATAGTCTGTCAGTCAGTTGTTCTTGTGTATTTCAATAGCCAGTGCTAGTTTAGTTACTTGGATCAGCAGTGTTTCATGTTTGGAAGTTTGTGTTTGTTATATTCTTGAACCTGTTTTATACTGAACCGATAAGAGTAAATATTTTCTGGTTTTTGAATATGGCATTGATGATTGATTACGAACTATGCATTTATTTTCTGGTTTTATAGGCTTACTTGTATAACTTTTGTAAATATATTTCCATATTTGCACTTGAATAACTCGACTTGTTTCGAAATCCACTTTCGGAAGTTACACAGAATTGATCTAAAAGAAGTATTGGTTTTAAATCAACATAACTTTCTTAAAAGTTAAATTGTTACATCCTTTCTTGCTTAAGAAAGTTCATGATGTTTAAAGTTTCGTAAAGTTTGCATGTACTTAGTTGTAAATTGTCATTGAGTAATATAACGTCGAGTTTATTAATTGATTCATTCCTTATTATAATGCTCGATACATTTAGCCATTTAATATTTCCTTTGTGTAAAATGTATAGATTAGTTAGAATTGTGAACTCTAATTTTAAGTCACTGGAAGTGACCGGATGTTTTGATTATCATATTATATAAACTTGTTTGCTTATAGTTCAAATATTCTTTTTCTCCTTTGACAATGATGTTTAATATTTTGATTACCACTTTTATAAACATTTAAAGATTATGAACACATATTTAAAAGACCCATTATTTGTTTTCAGGTTCGCGTCTCTCTGTTCAACAACTTTAGGAGCGAATAAATTCAGCTTGCCCCACAGGCCTGGTTTTGGTGGACAGATGCAACCCATTTGTGTGTGTGAATGATTATTCCTTTCTATCACCACCTATCCTATCCTATCCTGTCCCGTAACCCGGAGGTCGTAGGGGCACCACAGATGATCGTTTAACCAGCATACTCCATCTGTCCTCAGCAGCCCTGATGGCTTCGCTCAGTGTCAAACCAGTCCATTCTCGAATGTTGTCCTCCCACCTCTTTTTCGGTATCCCTCTTCTTCTACCTCCTTGCACTGTGCCTTGCAGAATAGTCTTTGCAAGGCCTGATGATCTGGTGACGTGGCCATACCATCGGAGTTTCCGTTTCTTCACCACTGTGAGCAGGTCATCGTGTTGTCCAATGGCTTGTGTGATGGTCTGTCGGACTTCGTCGTTGGTGATGTGTTGGGTATAGGAAATGCCCAGAAGTCTTCCGTAGCACCTCATCTCCATGCTTTGTATTCTTCGTTGGAGATCTGCTGTGAGGGTCCATGCTTCGCAAGCATATAGGAAGATGGAGATGACACCACATGCCCCCTTTTACAAAAATATGACCGATTTTTTAAAAAATACCACAACTATCTTGATCACTGGGAATCAAACCCGCAAACCTCTGGAACACGAGTCTGTCGATCTACCGACTGAGTTATTGAGGCACCAGTGAAGGAAACAACTTGGCCTGACATCGTATTTATGGCTTTTATTATTTCACTCACATCCTTTTTGCTGATCGATTCAACCTATTGAATTCTAAAGGAAGAAATTAAAAAACAACAAAACCCTCAAGCAAGGCTCGACAACAACGTTTTTTTTAAACCTGACCTGTGTGGAACAAATTCTCAAATATTTTACCTGTCCCTCAACATTTCCAGCATGTCCGAACTTTCCTTACAATTTTGATGAAGAAACACAAAAAGTAAGATATTCAGGCCAATTGTTTTGACGCATTTTTATATTGCAGTGTATTTTACATTCAAACATTTTCGCTTGGCGAAGTCACATAAAGTAAACAAAAACAAGTGGAAACTAAAAGTTAGCAGCTTTGTTCAGGGCACAGCCCTTCTATAGCAGGCAGGGTCCTCTACCACCATCTGTCCTGAGCCCGGGCAGTTTCAAGCTAAGCCAAGATCATTGACGCCGACTGACTTGGCAACTGAAAAATACCTCAGTAGCGATCCAACATATCCGGCAGCCGGTTCTACCTGTACCGGACAGTCGGTTGTTTCGAGCCCTGCCCTCAAGAGACAATCACAAATGTTCGGTTTATTAAAACTTTTTTTTCAAGTGTACAAAAATGTTGGTCAAATCAACTTATTGGTTTCTCTAAGTAATAAGTTCCTTTTTTTTGGAAAATGTAGGTCTCGTTCATTCTGGTTTATTTTGTACACTCCTACTAAAAACACATGACCGTCACAATCACCTATAACAGTAACAAAATCATCACAAAACACCACTACCAACCACAAAAACAAACTGCCGTCGGGCGATTTCTCAGCAAGAATAAAATAACTTGTGTGATGTTCTTGTGTGTGTGTATTAACAGGCATGCATATTGAGTCGACACCTTGTATTGCAGTTCTGTGTTTTATTCCTTAATTCACAGATGCGTATGAAGTTATGAACGGTCGGCCATTGGCGTGTGTCTTGCGAGTCACTTCCCTTGATGATTATCACTTTAGTTATTTCCCTTGGGTGGGCGTTCCCCATAACTCGCTAGACTTGGCCTATTATGAAAGGACACTACAACTTGTACTAAACGTAATGCCACCATTGCAGCACTCCAGTAGGAATTAAGTACTGAGGGAAGGATACCTGATTCAGTGAGTAAGCTTCATTGAGTAAGTGACTAAGTGAGAGAGTGAGTATGTGAGTGAGTGAATGTGAGTGAGTGAGTATGAATGAGAGAGTGAACGAGTGAAATTTATATTTTTAAAAAAAGGAAGTGGAGACAGAATTGATGGCAGTCAACATACATAGCGAGTGCAACTTGACCCATGTGCTGCTGTGTGAGTGCAGTGTGGTAGTGCCAACGGTTGTCACGTGCCCGTATGGCTTCAGCTTCCGCCAAGTACGTCAGCGCTTTCCCTGCAAATGATACTAAAACTATAGATCTAGAAAATAAATTCCTCAGCTTACTACATATTCTAACACATTATTGAAATGTTGCTAGTGGGAGTGGGGCCATTCATTGGTTAGGACCTTCCCAAACAGTGGTGCTGATAAACACTTCACCATCCCAAATATCGAGTCCTAGCACCGCACTAGCAGCTTGCGTGCTCATGTCATGCAAAATGTCAAGCAAACGTGTGCTTTTTCTCTCTGTAAGATTTCGGTCATAGAGGGTGGAGGTGGATGTAGGAGCTTTAGAAACCTCCCTTGTACGAAAATGGTGCAGATCTTATGTCCGTCAATCACAAAATAAAAATATAAAAAACTATTTTAAAAAATATAAAAATATAAAAAATAAAAAACAATTTGCATACTGGCTGAAGTTCGCAGGGAAATACTTACTGTGGTCACCTCTGCGACTGTACTGCATGCCTACGTTGTTCAACGTGACCACCAAGTCCCCTGGGGCCACAGCCTGGTACCGCCTCCTCTCCACCAGAGATCGTTCGTAGTAGTGAAGCGCCCTGTCCTGATCTTCGTTGCCTGTGAAGAACAAAACATTTTTTTAAAACAAAAAGTAAAGACTCTTGGAGGTGGCAATTTTTTAACATATTGGCAATTAGCCCCATATGCACACACACGCTCGCGCCACATGCGCGACCACACGCACACACACGCACACACACACACACCACTCACACGAGAAGAAATGAGAAGGGAATGGAAGAGAGGCCTGGAGAAGAAGGGAGAAGAGGGGAGAGGGTTATCACAGGTATCGCAGAACACCTGTGAGGAGTTTATAATCGATGATAATAAGTTAAATAACTAGGAAACAAACTCCACTATCACAGTTAAGGTTCATACTAATCATTAGACAAAAAAAACTAAAACAAAACAAAAATTCTGTTGTAGGTATCCCGACCTACCCTAATTTTTTAGCCCGACCATAAACTTTTTTTGGGGGCTCGTCTGGAAAACAAATTGAAAAAATCCAAAAACAATCGCACGCAAGGCGGAAAAGTTTTTTTTTTAAAAAGGAAACTGACCTACCAACCCCCCTTTTTTTTCTTTACTTACCGTAAACAGACATATTATTTTGGGGGCCTTAATATGGGCAAACATTGAAACATGCTACAGTTGACATTTGAAACAGATATCATACTTTTACTAACAAAATAGTAAAGCTTACAAATTACGCAATTACATTTGTATTTTTAAAATGACATTAAATTCAATAAACAAAAAATAAATAAAAAAAATTGTTTAAATCTAAGTTGATTAAGAACACTAGACATTACCATAAAACTATATAAGAGAGGATAAAATAGGACAAAACGGTGTAAAAAAGAATCGCGCGCGTGCGCTCACACACACACACACACACACAGACACGCACACACACAGACACACACACATACATACATACATACATACATACATACATACATACATACATACATACATACATACATACATACATACATACATACATACACACACATACATAAAATACAATAAGTATGTAAGCCTACATACAATATGCCTGCACATATTAGTACTATTTTGCTTGCAGATAGTTCAGATAGTGGCTTATCATTCCATGTTGTCCTTTTGCTTCGCTAGGATAGATAGGTTAGGGTTAGATATTCGATGTTATAGGGTCCAGTGAACAGCTAAGAACCATAGCAGGACCACTGCTTCACTAGGATAGATAGGTTAGGGTTAGATATTCAATGTTTATAGGGTCCAGTGAACTGCTAACAACCATAGCAGGACCACTGCTTCACTAGGATAGATAGGTTAGGGTTAGATATTCGATGTTTATAGGGTCCAGTGAACTGCTAAGAACCATAGCAGGACCACTGCTTCACTAGGATAGATAGGTTAGGGTTAGATATTCGATGTTTATAGGGTCCAGTGAACTGCTAAGAACCATAGCAGGACCACTGCTTCACTAGGATAGATAGGTTAGGGTTAGATATTCGATGTTTATAGGGTCCAGTGAACTGCTAAGAACCATATCAGGACCACTGCTTCACTAGGATAGATAGGTTAGGGTTAGATATTCGATGTTTATAGAGTCCAGTGAACTGCTAAGAACCATAGCAGGACCACTGCTTCACTAGGATAGATAGGTTAGGGTTAGATATTCGATGTTTATAGGGTCCAGTGAACTGCTAAGAACCATAGCAGGACCACTGCTTCACTAGGATAGATAGGTTAGGGTTAGATATTCGATGTTTATAGGGTCCAGAGAACTGCTAAGAACCATATCAGGACCACTGTTTCGCTAGGATAGATAGGTTAGGGTTAGATATTCAATGTTATAGGGTCCAGTGAACTGCTAAGAACCATAGCAGGACCACTGCTTCACTAGGATAGATAGGTTAGGGTTAGATATTCGATGTTTATAGGGTGCAGTGAACTGCTAAGAACCATAGCAGGACCACTGCTTCACTAGGATAGATAGGTTAGGGTTAGATATTCGATGTTTATAGGGTCCAGTGAACTGCTAAGAACCATATCAGGACCACTGCTTCACTAGGATAGATAGGTTAGGGTTAGATATTCTATGTTATAGGGTCCAGTGAACTGCTAAGAACCATAGCAGGACCACTGCTTCACTAGGATAGATAGGTTAGGGTTAGATATTCGATGTTTATAGGGTCCAGTGAACTGCTAAGAACCATATCAGGACCACTGTTTCGCTAGGATAGATAGGTTAGGGTTAGATATTCAATGTTATAGGGTCCAGTGAACTGCTAAGAACCATAGCAGGACCACTGCTTCACTAGGATAGATAGGTTAGGGTTAGATATTCGATGTTTATAGGGTCCAGTGAACTGCTAAGAACCATATCAGGACCACTGCTTCACTAGGATAGATAGGTTAGGGTTAGATATTCTATGTTATAGGGTCCAGTGAACTGCTAAGAACCATAGCAGGACCACTGCTTCACTAGGATAGATAGGTTAGGGTTAGATATTCGATGTTATAGGGTCCAGTGAACTGCTAAGAACCATAGCAGGACCACTGCTTCACTAGGATAGATAGGTTAGGGTTAGATATTCGATGTTTATAGGGTCCAGTGAACTGCTAAGAACCATAGCAGGACCACTGCTTCACTAGGATAGATAGGTTAGGGTTAGATATTCGATGTTTATAGGGTGCAGTGAACTGCTAAGAACCATAGCAGGACCACTGCTTCACTAGGATAGATAGGTTAGGGTTAGATATTCGATGTTTATAGGGTGCAGTGAACTGCTAAGAACCATAGCAGGACCACTGCTTCACTAGGATAGATAGGTTAGGGTTAGATATTCGATGTTATAGGGTCCAGTGAACTGCTAAGAACCATAGCAGGACCACTGCTTCACTAGGATAGATAGGTTAGGGTTAGATATTCGATGTTATAGGGTCCAGTGAACTGCTAAGAACCATAGCAGGACCACTGCTTCACTAGGATAGATAGGTTAGGGTTAGATATTCGATGTTTATAGGGTCCAGTGAACTGCTAAGAACCATAGCAGGACCACTGCTTCGTTAGGATTGAGACGACTCACAAACCGCCAAGAAAATAAACACTTTTCAAAATGCTTATTTTCCGGCTGTGTGTGAGAGTGTCTTTAAATACATTTGAACGGCTTACCATCTTGTTCTTTTATTTTCTTGAGCTGCAAGTCTGGTTATTTAAAAGTCAGATTGAAAATTTGTTTTAAAGGTTTCAGGAGATCTAATTTAGTTTAATGTATTGACTACTTACCACGTTCGTAGATAAGTCCCAGGCTGTTGATCATCACAGGCTTGTCTGGATGGTGAGGGGCATACTGCTCACATAGCTCCAGAGTTTCAAACAACAGCACTTTGCTCTCTGACAGGTGACCTGATGGAAAACAATAAGTAAATACATTTTAGATAAATAAATAGACAGAAAGACAGACAGACATACAGGTAGGCAGGTAGATAGGAAAGTTGAAACACAGACACCACAGATAGATAGATAGATAGATAGATAGATAGATAGATAGATAGATAGATAGATAGATAGATAGATAGATAGGTAGGTAGGTAGGTAGGTAGGTAGGTAGGTAGGTAGGTAGGTAGGTAGGTAGGTAGGTAGGTAGGTAGGTAGGTAGGTAGGTAGGTAGGTAGGTAGGTAGGTAGGTAGGTAGGTAGGTAGGTAGGTAGGTAGGTAGGTAGGTAGGTAGGTAGGTAGGTAGGTAGGTAGGTAGGTAGGTAGGTAGGTAGATAGATAGATAGATAGATAGATAGATAGATAGATAGATAGATAGATAGATAGATAGATAGATAGATTGATAGATAGATAATGAATTACTATTAACTTATATAATAATATGTATTTATTATTAAAATAAAATAATAAATGCCGTGAGAGTAGAACGTAATTAATAATTATATATTAGGTGCGTGCAAAACTTGTGAGCGTGTACGTTGGTACAGATCGCCGCGCTTTCAGCCTGGAAGGTGATTTGGGGGAAAGCCTGTAAATAGCATCCATTATTATTATTATTATTATTATTATTATTATTATTATTATTATTATTATTATTATTATTATTATTATTATTATCATCATCAACATTGTGTTACAACATATGTAGGGTCTTCAGTCAATAAAGGAGGTGGTTGTGTCCACCTATTAATAATTTAAATGACCTTTGAAGATAGAAGGCAGCACCAGTAGAGACCTTGCTCTCAAGAAGTGGTAGATCAATTCTCGATCGTCGGCATCCTCCAAGTCGAGCTTCTTGCCGATTATAAAAGCCTCCTGAAGATATCTGGGAAAAAAATGAAAAAAAAATGAAAAGAAATTGATCATTGTAATCAATGTCTGTGTTTTTGTAGTCAGATGAAGGCATTTACATCAGCATTATCTGTACTATCGTCGTCATCGTCATTGTTGCTTGTCTAACATCACCAACATCATCATGTTGTACAACGTCACTAAGGACATGCCCCAATATCAAACTTTTGAGGATTGAAAGCTCCCTTTTTGTAGTATTTTGTACTTACTTCTCAGACTCATGTAGCCGGTTCAACCGGAAGTTGGCCATGCCAAGGTCACACAGGAGGCGGAGATAACTCACGGAGTTCTTCTCATGACTGAGCACCGGAAGTGCCCTGTGAAAGTAGCCCAGTGCTTCCTCCCAACCCGTGCCTGCTGCAAAGAAACATTACGTCATACGCATGACGTCATTAACGCTGTTAGTCACACAGTCTATACCACTAACGCTAGTGTTGTTATTGTGGTTAGTACTACTCTTAGTCTTACACTATACAGATGTAGCGAGGATATAAGACATTATTGATTGATTGATTGATTGTTGCTTTAGGTCCAGCGGACTCTTCCGAGCCAAATCAGGACCGGACAACCCCCGATCCGCATAAAAGATCTGCTGAAACAACCCTAGTGGGAAAATTGAATGCCCTCCACCGGCCAGTCACTTTACAATAAAGACATCCCACGCAGGGGACGGCTGAGGCTTTACCCCAACTACTCGAACCCCCGGTTACAAAAACAAAATAGAATACAAACATCATTATAAATTATCAACAAAACATATACATATAATATGCCTATATTGCTAAATAATAACATCATAGGAAGCCCTAGTGACCACCCGGCAGAAAGCGTCCAACACTCCCAAGCTGATCCAACAGACCTCATACACAAACAAGGAGTCTTGTCCAGGAAGAGTTTTCAAGAAAAAAGGTAGGTCATTGATCTAGCGAAGAAGAAGATAGTATAGCAGAGTGATAGGACAGAGCAGGAATGGGAAAGAGTAAATGAGGAAGACAGCGACAGTGGGAATTTAAAGCACTAAATTTCCAGAAAGTGGGGATACTATTTATACTGAAACCCCCGGCACCCCAACGGGGGTTATAAGACATGAGGATAGTTTCATTCGTCAAAGGGCACTTATACAACAAGCATATTGCCACAAATGAAACCAAGAAGAAGACAAACGATAATTAGGTCTGCTGCTCGAACGACGACGACGGCGACGACAACGACGACTGCGACTGCTACTACTACTGTACTACTACTACTACTACTAGACATAAGAAAGAAGACAAAAAGGAAGAAGAAGAAGAAGAAGAAGAAGAAGAAGAAGAAGAAGAAGAAGAAGAAGAAGAAGAAGAAGAAGAAGAAGAGAAGAAGGAGGAGGATCGGAAAGAAGAAGGAGGAGGAGGAGGAGGAGGAAGACACAAGCAGACGAAGAGGAGAAAAAAGACTCCATTACCTGTGCCAAAGGTCACAGCCATTCCGACCAATCCCTGCATGACAGCTATGTCACGAGGTGTGCCAAAACGCACTGCGGCGTCCGCCATGTTTTTGTAAAACATCAGAGCCTCGTTCGGAAAACACTTGGCTAGCAGCTTGTCCGCCTTTAACGCCACCTGTTGTTAAATAAAAATGGAAAGGAATTATATAAAACAACAACAACAAATATAAATAAAACGTAACTTAAGACAAATATAAGCACGTCCCGTTCAATGTCAACAAGAAAGTAGAACGGAACTGGGGGAACAAGAGGGTGTGGTGGATATAGGGAGAGAGAAGGGAGGAGGGGAGGGAGGGAGAGAGAGAAAGGGGGAGAGGGAGAGAGAGAGAGAGAGAGAGAGAGAGAGAGAGAGAGAGAGAGAGCGAGAGAGAGAGAGAGAGAGAGAGAGCGAGAGAGAGAGAGAGAGAGAGAGAGAGAGAGAGAGAGAGAGAGAGAGAGAGAGGAGAGAGAGAGAGAGAGAGAGAGAGAGACTACAGATATGACGGCCTACGAGCACCAAAACTCAGAGTTACCAGTATCACAACATACTGGAAATGAATACGTGTTCTGTGTAATTCACAGGGATGTATGTAATTCACAGTGTTAATAAATATCAGTATTTGTCATGCCTTCCTAGCGCCAAAACCTGATAATTACAATGTTCGCGTAATAATAACTATCGTGAGATAGTTACAATTATTATGAGATAATTACAGCTATCAATAAAAAATTATAAATATCTTAGCATGATCATGATTAAGCTTCAGTTTTGGCTCTAGCAACCTGTGTGGAAATGTCGTGTTCCACGGAACTGTTCGGTGGGTTTTGTCGTTACTAAAGCGTGGCCAAAAATAAACATTGGTAATTAACACTGTGAATTAGCGATATATTTGTGAATTACACAGAACACGCGTTAATAACCATTATCACTGATAACTGTAACTGCAGGTTTTAGCGCTAGTAAGCCGCCTTTGCCAGAATTATGCGTGATCACGTACAAATTGTAATTATCAAGTAAAAATTGTAATTATTATGTGATAATTACAACTTTCGGTTTTGGTGCATTTCCAGGCGGTATCATTTCTAGAGCCCAAACTAAAAATTAAACAGGATCACGCGCAGATATTTGCAATGTTTCAATGATATTTGTAATTATCCCTTGATGCTTATAATTATCCCATGATAATTGTAATTATTCCATGATATTTGTAATTATCAGGTTTTGGCGCTAGTAGGCCGTCATACACAAAGAACCACAAGAACACGAATATCAGGCACGAGCAGTAGAAACGGCGTCCCAATAGAACAACACAGACCAAACTACACTAAAACACAACAGGGAAAAGAATAGAAGAATGGAGAATCAGGGGCGGATTTTGCCATTGTTGAGGGGGGTGTGTACTCTTCCCTGAAGCCATTAATGCGATGTGGCGAAGCCACAAGCGCGAGTGAACTAAGAGGGTCCGGTGGCATGCCTTCTTCCGGGACAAGACTCCTTATTTGTGTATGAGGTCTGTTGGATCAGCTTGGGAATATTGGACGCTTTCTGCCAGGTGGTCACTAGGGCTTCCTATGATGTTGTTATTTAGCAATGTAGGCATTTTATCACTCTTCCCAAAAAAGGTAACCTTCAGGAGTGTGAAAATTACCGCACCATCAGCCTCATCAGCCATCCCAGCAAGGTCCTCCTAAAAATAATACTCAACAGGTTGAAACCACAAGCTGAACAAATCATAGCTGAAGAACAAGCAGGATTCATGGCAGGGCGAAGTACCACTGAACAGATTTTCAACCTCAGAATAATCTGTGAGAAATACCTACAGCACCAACAACATCTATATCATGTGTTCATAGACTTCAAGAAGGCATTTGACCGAGTCTGGCATGCAGCTCTATGGGCAACCATGAAAGTGTACAACATCAGCCCTAAAATTATAGAAGTCGTTGTTGTATCAAATTTTATTCATCAGATTAACATAAGTTGTACTGATTAATAGAAGTCATCAAAAGCCTGTATGACAAGGCTACCAGTGCAGTCCTCCATAACAGCGTCATCGGGAACTGGTTCAGAACAACAATCGGTGTGCGTCAAGGATGCCTACTCTCTCCAACACTCTTCAACATCTTCCTAGAGCGCATCATGTCAGATGCTCTTGCAGATCACGAAGGCACAGTCAGCATAGGGGGCAGAGCAATATCCAATCTTCGTTTTGCGGATGATATTGATGGATTGGCTGGAGAGGAACAAGAACTTGAACAGCTTGTACAGAGGCTTGACACCACCTCCAGAGCTTATGGAATGGAAATAAGTGCAGAGAAGACCAAAATGATGACCAACAACACCAATGGCATCAACACGGACATCAAAGTACAAGGCCAATCCCTCAACACAGTGCACAGCTTCAAATATTTAGGAGCCATTGTGTCAGACAATGGGTCTCGACAGGAAGTCCTCTCCAGGATCGCACAAACAACTGCTGCCCTGACAAGGTTGAAGCCCATTTGGAAAGACAGAACCATCAGTCTACATTCCAAAGTAAGACTGCTGCGCTCTCTGGTCATCTCCATCTTCCTATATGCTTGCGAAGCATGGACCCTCACAGCAGATCTCCAACGAAGAATACAAAGCATGGAGATGAGGTGCTACAGAAGACTTCTGTGCATTTCCTATACCCAACACATCACCAACGACGAAGTCCGACAGACCATCACACAAGCCATTGGACAACACGATGACCTGCTCACAGTGGTGAAGAAACGGAAACTCCGATGGTATGGCCACGTCACCAGATCATCAGGCCTTGCAAAGACCATTCTGCAAGGCACAGTGCAAGGAGGTAGAAGAAGGGGGAGACCGAAAAAGAGGTGGGAGGACAACATTCGAGAATGGACTGGTTTGACACTGAACGAAGCCATGAGGGCTGCTGAGGACAGAGAAAGATGGAGTATGCTGGTTAAACGATCATCTGTGGTGCCCCTACGACCTTCGGGTTATGGGACAGGATAGGATAGGATAGTCATTTTATATGTATGCGTTTTGTTGATAATTTATAATGATGTTTGTATTCTATTTTGTTTTTGTAAACGGGGGTTCGATAAATTAGAGTGCAGCCTCAGCGTCCCCTGCGTGGGATGTCTTTATAAGTAAAGTGACTGGCTGGTAGAGAGCTTTCAGTTTTACCACTAGGGTTGTTTCGGCTGATCTTTTATGCGGATCAGGGGTTGTCCGGTCCTGATTTGGCTCGGAAGAGTCCGCTGGACCTAAAGCAATAATCATGTAATGTAATTCAAAACTGACATGATGCATGTACAAGAAATACCTGTAGATCTAGATCTGATTAATAAAAAATAAAAATAAAAACTAATTTGGAGGTACATAAAACTGTGTGGTGAGTGAGAATTATTATAGTTTTTTTCTCTTCTTTCTTCTCCTTTTCTCCCTCCATTTTTTTAGGGAGGGGGCGGAGGGGGGGATCGCTAGGGATGTGTGCACGTGTACAAGTGCACCCCCCCCCCCCCCCAAAATCCACCCCTGAGAATAAAACAGAAGTGAATGGGATGGGAAAGAACAAAATACTAGATTTACACTTACAAAAGACAGAAGACAAGAGCAACCCAAGAAGGTGAAAAATGAACAGTGAAGAAGAGACGAGAAAAAAAAGGGAGTGAAGACAAGACCTCTGCAACTACCACGAGTAGGTCTACCAGGATTAAAAATGATAAAGGAAGAAGAGGGTAAAATTATAGTATCTAGCGCCTGTACCTGCAAGTAAGCACTGTATGTGTTTCCCGTGCAGTGTATAGCCTGTTTCAACACGTGTTGCAGTTGCGGCCAGTCTCCGTGGAGATAACCGTACACTGTGTCGTGACCTTCCACGTACAATTCGTGCTCCGCCCGCGTCAGGACTCGACCCAGCAACGTTATCACGCGAAGACGAGCCTACATGGGACACACAAGTACGTACACGGTGTCAGTATTTCATGTTCGCCAAATGAAATAGCAGAATCTATGGTAATGATGTTGAGGAAAGTGATGGTTGTGGGGATTTGTTTTTGCATATGGGTGAGTTAGTTTATCATCATCATCATCATCATCATCATCATCATCATCATCATCATCATCATCATCATCATCATCATCATCATCATCATCATCATCAATCATCATCATCAATCATCATCCATCCATCAATCCTCCATCCATCATCCATCCATCCATCCTCATCATCAATCATCATCTATTAATCATCAATCAATAAATCATCAATCGATCAATCATCAATTAATCAATCAATTATTAATCAATCAATTATTAATTAATCAATTATTAATCAATCAATCAATCATCATTCAACCAAACATACATCCATTAACCCAACCACATACCCTCCCATCCATCATCATCATCATCATCATCATCATTATCTTGTTTGGGTATCTCTAATACGAATAGGCCTACGACGAGAGGGGATTGTATAAAATATATATAAAAGCTATTTCATTCACCTGATCATCAGCATAAAGGTGACCGAGCTTCCGGATGTGATGTAAGACCAGCGGCTCAATGCACATGTGCCGCGAGTTGTTGTCAATGACAATAGACGCCTCATCGTACAAATGGCGTAACACAGTCTTGACACGACCTTCATCGACCCCCGTTACTGCCTGTATATGGATTAGAAACGATTATAAAAGTAAAATTTTAAACTCTGTTCTTTGATGTTAAACCAGTCCGCGTTAGATAGGAGATAAGATAGTTATTCATTGTTCATAAGGTCCAACGGACTACAAAGAGCCGAATCAGGTCCAAAACTTGGTTGAAAGAATACTCACCCCCGATCCGTAATAAAAGATCTGCTGAAACAACCCTAATCTTAACACTGAAGGCACTCCACCAACCGGTCAATCTATATATTATATATAAATTGCTTAGCCGGAAGTCCATCTTCGCCTCTACTATAAAGTTTGTCTGGTATGGACGCTGATCTGGGCAGGTGCTGGGCGCTGCGGATCGGCCTGCTGTGTGCTCAAAACCAGCGAAATCGTTATAGCCGACATTTCCTTACCAAACGTTTAACCGTTTCTGAGATAAATAAATAAACACAATGTCCACAAACTGCAATAGCCTCATTCCGCACGCTTCCATTAAAAATCAAATTGAGGTTTCAGCATGTTTTCCCATATAGACCAAAAAATTGATGGTCTTTCTAGCTAGGAAGCCTTGGTAGCTTGCTTAGTAAAACATTCGCCTACCGTGCAGGGCGACCCAAGTTCAAATCTCACGCGGGCCTTTTTTTTTTTACACTACAATATGGATATTTTTCTTTTTAATTCAGGCTTTTTACCTTTAATTTATTATTATTATTATTATTATTATTATTATTATTATTATTATTATTATTATTATTATTATTATTATTATTATTAATATTATTATTATTAATATTATTATTATTATTATTATTATTATTATTATTATTATTATATCTTATATCAAATTTTCTTTTAAAACCTTGGTGATTTTTATGATTTCTATTTGTATTATTCTATATTCATTATTATTATTATTATTATTATTATTATTATTATTATTATTATTATTATTATTATTTGTCACAGGGCAGTCTGTGATGAAACCGGGTAGACTGTGTGGGTGGAGGGTATGAGTTAGGGGTAGTTACTGCGTGCTTATCGTATGCATGGGTATGCGTGCGAATCGTGACTAAACAGCATAAGGTCGGTTAGCCAGGAAGAAGTTTACTCACTGTAGGTCAGAACAGGTTTTGGCAGAGACACAGAGAGACGTGCGGTCTTGTTTCTCTGGGTGGTTTTGTTCTGGAAGTAAGGGAGGGACAGTTGTTAACGTAAATAATAGCTGGTTCCAAAAGGAAACACTAGTTGGAAGTGTTACAGTTGTGGTAGCATGCTCTGGAAAGAGTGTAGAGCAAATAACTAAGTTTTGTGCTTGTGGTAGGTTAGTGTCGAGGTTATTGTCCACTAACGGAAACTACTGCGCACTGGAATACCTTACTTGGAGTACTGTGTAGGCAAGCAGGGGAAAGGGCTAGCTACAGGTACTATTACACTCGAACCGTGTGGGTAAGTGTAATGGTGGTATTTTTCCTTACTGTGCCAATGACCGAGGGCCGGCTGTTGGGGTGTTGAACGATAGCTGCGTGAGGCTGGGGGAAGGATGGTTGCACTGAGGAGAGGCAGACGAAAGAAAGAGTGCGACTGAAGGAGGGAGAATGAGGGAGGAGAATGGGGGTGAAGTGTGATGAAGGTAGGATGGAAGCGGTTGCTGTTGTCGTGGTTGCGGTTGCTTGAGATGGATAATGTGTTGATGTTTACATGTATTCATTTGCAGCATTGCTCATTTCATGCATTCATAATGTCATTGAGTTCTTGAATTATGTGTTTGATTACAAGTGACAATAATAGTAGTCAAGGGAAGTGAAGTGGTCAGCAGTGGTGCCTCCTCAAGATACAGAAGTTAGTGAGTGTAATAGGGGGGGAGAGTGTGAGGAGGGAGGGGGACAGAATCAGGTGGACATGACATTAACAATACGGCAAGCATGTTGCAGGTTCGACCATTCGTTCGTATTCATCAGCTCGTCACTGGGTAACGCGGATCGACGTTGACCAGCGTCGTGCGACAACGACGACGGCACTTGGTCGTGTGGACCGAACATCATCATCACCACCCGTTCATCCACGTCCGCATTTGTGTACATCTTCATCGTTCCACAACCCCACCTTTCCCGTGGTGGTTGTGACGTCTGTGGACGGGACCTGGCCTCGACGTCGCGGTGTTAGCCGACTGGAGGAGTCAGGCTGGAAGACGTCGATGGTGGCAGGCTGCCGCGACTACGGCGTCACCATCATCATCATCATCAGCAGCAGCAGCGAGAGGGAGTGGCGACGCCACTACGCCAGGACATCAACAGCAACAGGCACGAGGAGGGGCGGATACCTTTACGGAGGCTTCAACAGGGACGCCATACTATCAGGTCGGCTTTTTCCTTGTTGTCCCTCTCTTGACACTCGACCCCCCCCCCCTTTCTGTTTGTGAACGCGTGCATCGGACATTGGCAGTGCACGTTCGATACATAGACGTGGTTGATTAGCAACCCTCGTTCATCTGACATACCATTTCATTGTTCATCGACCCATTGATTGTTCCATCACCATTTTCTCGTTTCACGTGTAAATGTTGTATGTGTATGAGTGTGTGGTATGAATGAATAAATAGGTTGAAAGTTGTATATATATTTGTCGTGTTTTCATCACTTCCGTCTGCGGGTAATCGCCATTCTGTCTGAGTTGTCTGCGTGTGGAAGTTGTTCGTTTGTGGCGTCTGCTCAGGGGGAGTCGTGGCGGTGACATTATTATTATTATTATTATTATTATTATTATTATTATTATTATTATTATTATTATTATTATTATTACCAAGGATCGGGTTGGGGTGGTACGTGTAGGTAAAAGGGGGCTACGGGTAGGTTTAAAGGGGTATGAGTAGGCATAACGGGGATACGGGTATATATAAGGGGGTATGGTGATGGTCGATTCCTTTCATCCATACCTGCGAAACGATCAACAGGGAAGTATCAAGGAGGGTACAGGTAGGTTACAAGGGGGGTACAGGTAGGTTACAAGGGGGGTACGGAAGGTATCAAGGGGGTATGGGGAGGTATCAAGTGGGTTCGGGGAGGTATCAAGGGGGTATGGTGAGGCATCATGGGGGGGGGACGGGGAGATATCAGGGGGGGGGGTATGGGGAGGTATCAAGGGGGATATGGGGAGGTATCATCGTCCAAATGAAATTCGCAGACAACAGTTGTCTCTCTGTCTACATTTTAAACAGCAACCTGCGTACTCTGGCTTGCCAGGGTACAAACCCACTAGTGTACTATAAAGGCATCCCATGCAGGGCACGCTGAGGCTGTACTCTAATTTATCGAACCCCCCAGCGGAGACAAGATGGCTGCAGTAATTTATGAGATAGGAGGCGGGAGTATAGTAGAAAAAAATAGTCTATATCAATAGACCGTTTGACTGTTCAGTGTTCCCTCCACACACAAAAAATGAGAGTCCTTGGGACTCCCAGGTATAAAATTTTAAGAGTCCTTGTGCAAATTTTGAGAGTCCCCAAATGTCACCGCCACGACTCCCCCTGGGCAGACGCCACAAACAAACACCTTACACACGCAAACAACCCAGAAAGAATGACAGTTTCCCGCAGACGTGAAGGGATGAAAACACAACAATTATATATACAACTTTCAAGCTATTTATTCATTCATACCACACACTCATACACATACAACATTTACACATGAAACGAAGAAATGGTAATGGAACAATCAATGGGTCAATGGAACGATGCAATGGTTCGTGGGTGATCGGGGGTCGATAATCGACCAACGTCCTCAAATCGAACGTGCACAGCCAAAGTCCGAGGCACGTGTTAACATTCAGACAGGGGGGTTAAGCGTAGGAGAGGGACAACACAAAACGGGCCCACCTGGCGAAATGCAGTCCCTGGTAAAGTCTCCTCAAAAGTATCCACTCCCTTCCGTTGACGTCCAAACGAAGGAGCGTTGCCACCCGCGGTCGCCACTGACGATGATGATGGAGTGATGATGATGGCGCTGACAACAGAGGTGGTAGACAAACGAATGGCGATGTTGATGATGTTTGGTCCACTTGACCAAGTGTCGTCGTCGTTGCTGCCTCACGTTATCCAGCGACGAACTGGCGGATTGACGAACGTTGAGCTGCGAGCTTCGAACTCGCTCCTCGTACTCAAGCCTCGAATTCAGTCCTCAACGACAATCCTTGACGAACCTGTAACATGCTTGCCGCATCGTAAATGTCATGTTCTCGATTCTGTCCCCCTCCCTCCATCACACTTACCCCCCCCCCCCACTCTCACTAGCTACTCCACTAAACTTCTGACACTTGAGGGGTCCAACTGCAGTCTATTTTCCCCGTCCTTGACTCTCTCTTGCCTTCTATTGTTATCGTCACTTGAAACAATTACATATCATACAATTCAATGAAATCATGAATGCATGGAATGAACGATGCTGCAATGAATACATGTAACCACCAACACATTATTCATATCAAGCATCCCCAACGACAACAACAGCAACCACTTCCGTCCTACCTTCATCACACTCCACCCCCTTTCTTCTCCCTCATTCTCCCTCTTTCAGTCGCACTCTTCCTTTCTTCTGCCTCTCCTCAGTGCAACCATTCTCATCCTTCCTCCTGTCTCACACACAGCTATCATTCAACACCCCAACAGCCTGCCCTTGGTTATTAGCACAGTGAGGAAAAAAACCACCATTGCACTAACCCACACGGTTCGATGTAACCGCACCCCGTAGCCCCTTCTCCACTGCTCGTCTACGAAAGTACATCCAATTAGGGTAATCCGGTAGTGTGTAGTTCCCGTAGTAGACAATGCCTCAATACTACCTACCACACTACCAATAGGCTTGCTTTTCTACAACTACACTCCAACCGAGCGTATCACTTTAGAAATTGGCAATCTTTAAACTAGTATTCTTCTCAGAACCAGATACTATTTTTCGTTAATATCCGTCCCACCCTAATTCCAGAACACAGCAAAACCACAGAGCACTAGACAAACACTGTCTACACTGTACTGCTGTCAAACACGTTCTGCCGATAGTGAGCACATTCCTAACCTGGCCTAACCGGCGTATGCTGTTTACCACGCTTTGCACGCTCCCGAGACAACAATAATCACACATACGGCAACACGCAGTACCACCCCCGCCCCTATACTCTTCACACACAGACTACATGGCTTTCTTCACAGCTGCCCTGTGACACACCCCCCTCCCAAGACGAACCTACGGAGAGTTCAAAACCTAAACTTCCACAGGGTCAGATCTGCTGAAGAAATCCGCTTCTATGTTGTCTCTCCCTGGAATTGTCGAACCGTGAAGACGTACGCCTGCAACCGCATAGCCCACCGGGTGAGTCTGGCACTGTTGAGGTGCATCCGTTCTCAGGATGAACTCCTCGTCCAATACTGGTAGCTTTACCACTGGCTCACTTGTCAGCGCTCTCCTCACGTCACCCAAGGCTTTCTGGCAGTCATCCCTCCTGTTGACCTCTCCCTTCTTCCTTACTCGCACGATCGGTGCTCCGTACGGCGACGTACAAGACTTGATCACCCCCGACTCCAGCATCGATTCCATTTCACCCTTGACGACTTCCATCTGTGAGAATGGTAGCGGATGCTGGTGCACGCGAACAGCGCTGTCGTCAGTCAATTCCACTTCGCATTCGTCCACGCTGGTGCGCTGGGGTCGATCTGTCAGCTGACTCGCGTACTGTTGACTCACTCCCCGTAGCTGGCTCCGATGATGTGCATACAGCGACGGGTCTATCTGTACGTCCACACGCCCTTCGCTCGCTCGTAGCGGTGTCAGTGGTACGGTGTCCTGGTAGCTGATGCCTGATGCCCCCTCTGTTTCTGCCTGGTCCAACACCACTGCCACCGTCGCCTCTGGTTCCGCTCTACGTTCTACGTAGCGTTTCAGCACGATCGTGTGGTACGGTTTCCTGTTCTTGCCGACTCTCTGCACTGGTACCTTCCTGGCTCTCACCTTTGGCGTCGTTCGCTGGCACACGTCGCATGAAGCACAGTACTTTCTCACATCACGGCACATCCCTGGCCAGTAGTGCTCGGCCCACACGCGATCCAGGGTCCGCTTGGCTCCTAGATGTCCAGCCATAGGTGTGTCGTGTCCCGTGCGTATTACCTCCGATCGAAGCTTGGCTGGTACCACCAACTGGCTGTGATCCACTTTGTCTTGTCCTGTATACTCCCGGTACAACAGGCCCCGATTCCAGACAAATGCCACTTGCCCCTTTCCTCGTTTCTCCTTTCCCGCCTTCCGGTCTGCTAGCTGTCGTACTTTCGCAAGCTCGCCGTCTTCCAACTGCAGTTGACGAATCTCCTTCGGCGTGGCGACGACGTTCCTGCTTGGTCCGACCACCAATGGTTCTGCAGCGACCTGCTCCTTGGCTGCCTGCGCTCTGGTCTGCACCGCGCAACACTCTGCGGCTCCCTCAACGAACACCGGCAGTGCTGTGTCTGGCTGCCGTTCCGTTCTCGCCCAGTTGCCGATCACCACTGGGTAGGTCAAGTCTGGTACCACGACTACCTCCACTCTCCCGGTGTAGAATGGTGATTCCAGTTGCACCCACGCTGTCGGTAGCGACTTGGACAACTGTCGAATGGCGAATCCTACGCGCCGCGTGCGTCCCGTGTACTTGAGGTTGGCAACCTCCCCTTCCCGCAAGCATATCAGGTCAGCTCCCGTGTCCCTCATGGCCGTCAGCGGAACACCTTCCACTATCACCTGGCTCTGGAACCGAGGATCTCCCCTCTTGCCCGCCTCCTTCAAGATGCGCAACGCTCCTCCACTTCGCTCGCTGCGTTTCGGACAATCCCGCTTCAGATGCACTTTCTGTCCGCAAGTGTAGCACACCCGCTTGTCAGGCGAGTTGGGTCGTGGTCCCGCTGGCTGGCGGCCCTCGCTCTTATCCCTTGGCGTAAAGGGTTGACGCGGTGGGAAACGTAGGCTGGTCCCGGCTCTGGCGTCGACGTACTGCTGTGCCAACGTCGCGGCCTCCTCCACCGTTGTTGGGTTGCGCTCGCGCACGAACGTGACCAGTTCCGGCGTCAAACCGTTGACCATCTGCTCCATCAACACCAGGTCCAGTAAGTCCGCATACGTGGCCTTCTTGTTCGCTAGTCCCATCCAGCGCTCCAGGAACAACTCTGACTTCCGCAGATACTGTTTGAAAGTCTCCGGTGGCTCCCTTCGTAGCTGGCGAAACTTCTTCCGATACGTCTCGGCCGTCAGGTTGAAACGCACCAACAACGCTGCCTTCAGGATCTCATAGTCGGCAGAGTCGTCCTCGTTCAAGCCAACGTAAACTTCCCTCGCCTTCCCCTTCAACAAGGTCCCCAAGCGAATAGCCCACGTGTCCTTGTTCCAGTCTTGAGCCTTGGCGAATCGCTCAAACTGACACAAGTAGGTCTCTAGGTCGTCCTTGTCCTCGAAGAACGGTAACCTGAGCTTGACCGTCTCGAACTCGGGTTGACGATTCCTGCGGTTTCCGGCGCCTTGCGACGTCAGCTGCGCCATCGCTAGTTCGTGTTCCATCTCTCTCTCCCTCAGCGCTATCTCTCTCTCCCTCTCTCTCTCTCTCCGGTCTGCGTCTCTTTCACTGGCCCTCAACTCGGCGTCTTCCCGGGCCGCCCTAGCCGCTTGGTCCATCGCGTAGTCTAACGCTGCCTGACCTTTCAACCCTTCGCGCTTGGCGAGCCTCAAGATCCGCTCCATCGGCGTCTCGTCCGCGAACGGTCCTGTCCTCGGCGTCGGTGCCGCCTCAACCTTGTAGATCGAACGGTAAGGGTTGGTATCGAACCTCTTCAGCCTCGTTGCGTCGCTCAGACGATCCTGGTCTCCGTAGACGTCGGTGCCTGCTGACATCCCGCCAGTCGCGCCAAATCCCGTCACAAAAGGATCACTCACTGTGTCTCTGGCTTCGAACGTCGTCAACTCCTCGTCCACTGACCCACGACGCGATGACCTGACCGGCGATCTCCGTCGCTCGTCCGCAGAAGGTAAGTCGGTGACTCCTGCATCCGCTGCTGCCGCCGTGTGCTCGTCTATCGTGACACCCACGCGAGAACGCGTACGAGCCGCGATCGGTGACAGTCCTTCAGTCTCCTCGATCGATGCCATCCTGCTTAAGAAAAGCAACAACAACCAACAACAACAAGTCAAAGTCCTACAACCCTACCTACCTAGCCTAGCCCTAGATACTAACCTACCTATCTAAGCTATCTTCCTTACCTATCACCCACCTCCTCCCACTCAAACAGTGGAAACTGGCCCGCAAGGTAGCGAACCGGTTGGAGAGTGCAATGGCCCCTTCCCTCACGTGTGGTCGAACCCAGGCCGGCTGTGAGCCTCCGCTAAACAGCGACCTGACTCCCTCCAACCACCCGCTGGGGTGCACACTCTCACCGAATCACGCCTCACACACTCGGACACCACAAGACAATCACAAGACAACTTCACGTCTGGGCACACTCACACATACCCTGCATCTCCACCAAATGTCACCGCCACGACTCCCCCTGGGCAGACGCCACAAACAAACACCTTACACACGCAAACAACCCAGAAAGAATGACAGTTTCCCGCAGACGTGAAGGGATGAAAACACAACAATTATATATACAACTTTCAAGCTATTTATTCATTCATACCACACACTCATACACATACAACATTTACACATGAAACGAAGAAATGGTAATGGAACAATCAATGGGTCAATGGAACGATGCAATGGTTCGTGGGTGATCGGGGGTCGATAATCGACCAACGTCCTCAAATCGAACGTGCACAGCCAAAGTCCGAGGCACGTGTTAACATTCAGACAGGGGGGTTAAGCGTAGGAGAGGGACAACACAAAACGGGCCCACCTGGCGAAATGCAGTCCCTGGTAAAGTCTCCTCAAAAGTATCCACTCCCTTCCGTTGACGTCCAAACGAAGGAGCGTTGCCACCCGCGGTCGCCACTGACGATGATGATGGAGTGATGATGATGGCGCTGACAACAGAGGTGGTAGACAAACGAATGGCGATGTTGATGATGTTTGGTCCACTTGACCAAGTGTCGTCGTCGTTGCTGCCTCACGTTATCCAGCGACGAACTGGCGGATTGACGAACGTTGAGCTGCGAGCTTCGAACTCGCTCCTCGTACTCAAGCCTCGAATTCAGTCCTCAACGACAATCCTTGACGAACCTGTAACATGCTTGCCGCATCGTAAATGTCATGTTCTCGATTCTGTCCCCCTCCCTCCATCACACTTACCCCCCCCCCCCACTCTCACTAGCTACTCCACTAAACTTCTGACACTTGAGGGGTCCAACTGCAGTCTATTTTCCCCGTCCTTGACTCTCTCTTGCCTTCTATTGTTATCGTCACTTGAAACAATTACATATCATACAATTCAATGAAATCATGAATGCATGGAATGAACGATGCTGCAATGAATACATGTAACCACCAACACATTATTCATATCAAGCATCCCCAACGACAACAACAGCAACCACTTCCGTCCTACCTTCATCACACTCCACCCCCTTTCTTCTCCCTCATTCTCCCTCTTTCAGTCGCACTCTTCCTTTCTTCTGCCTCTCCTCAATGCAACCATTCTCATCCTTCCTCCTGTCTCACACACAGCTATCATTCAACACCCCAACAGCCTGCCCTTGGTTATTAGCACAGTGAGGAAAAAAACCACCATTGCACTAACCCACACGGTTCGATGTAACCGCACCCCGTAGCCCCTTCTCCACTGCTCGTCTACGAAAGTACATCCAATTAGGGTAATCCGGTAGTGTGTAGTTCCCGTAGTAGACAATGCCTCAATACTACCTACCACACTACCAATAGGCTTGCTTTTCTACAACTACACTCCAACCGAGCGTATCACTTTAGAAATTGGCAATCTTTAAACTAGTATTCTTCTCAGAACCAGATACTATTTTTCGTTAATATCCGTCCCACCCTAATTCCAGAACACAGCAAAACCACAGAGCACTAGACAAACACTGTCTACACTGTACTGCTGTCAAACACGTTCTGCCGATAGTGAGCACATTCCTAACCTGGCCTAACCGGCGTATGCTGTTTACCACGCTTTGCACGCTCCCGAGACAACAATAATCACACATACGGCAACACGCAGTACCACCCCCGCCCCTATACTCTTCACACACAGACTACATGGCTTTCTTCACAGCTGCCCTGTGACACCAAATCAGGAAAAAAAATGTAAAAACAAGTCCAAGCCTCACTTTTTTTTTCTTTTTCTTTTTTTTTACTCTGTTAAAGCGTCACATTAGTTATCATAATCATATTAAACCAAAAAAATTAAAACATGTTTCTTTAGACGCTTTACTTCAGTTTGAGTTTCATCATTTATTTGTTTATCCTTGCCTTGGAGTTCCCTATTTTCAATAATGACAGTATCTGAACTTGATGTTGCTGTAGATGAACGGGTTTTGGGCGCAGTCAACCAAGTCAGAAGTGACATGATCGTGTATGATAGAATCAAAGAACGGATTCACGAAGATTTCTTCTGTTCAGTGAATGGATTGCTTGGAGGAAGTTTACAATGCGCGTGCATGCGATTTTTAAGAACGACCACTCCCGACACAATCTTAATTTAATCGTCTGCAAGGGCAGTTTCAGTTGGGTTCTGATTCTGATTATGCCGTGAATTAGTTCGCCACTCGTTGGTCGTAACTTTGACTTCACCGATTTGAAAAAAAATTGTGCGTCCACAGGACGCACACATGCAAATTTTTCTGCGTCCTTTTTCATATTTTGTGCGTAATTGACGCACTACTGTGCGTAATCGGGAACACTGCTGTTTTATTCCAGCTTGGGCCACAAAGTGTGTAAAACGTTTCTGCAGTGACATGGCGTCACAGAGTTTAGAATTCAGACTGACTTTAAACGATTACTACAATGACAACATGTTACAAGGATAATAATTTTAAGCCTACACCTTATAGAGACCATACATTATTTAGGTGTTTGGTTACCTGTAATGCTTCCTGGGAGAATGAGCCGTCAAGCAGAGTGACGATGGAGCTGATATGACCTTGAACTTCAGGGGTCAGGCTGGAGAAGAGCTGACTGGCTTCGTCGTCCAAGCCTTCCATCAGCAGTCCTGGATTATCTGCAAGCTCCTGGACAAATTATACAGCGGTCTGTCACAATAGGCTAGTTTTAGACACTGCAGTAAGGCTCCTCGCCTTAAAAGTTCATCCTGCTTTGGCCTTTGTATCTAAAAGTCGCTGCCTAGCAGACGACACAAGTCAGGACTGTTCTAAGCATAGGTAAGGAAATTCTCGCTAAGGTAGGCCTGACATAATCCGGCTGACCTATACCCAGAACATCACCCCTCCCCCCCTCTCCCCCATCGCCAGAGGGCGCTAAGGGCTCACGAGATTTCGCGGGCTTTGGCTGACAACAAGGCTAGGTAGAGCATTCTTTGTCTAACTCTCACACAAGAAGGAAGCCCACGCTGAAACCTCTCTCATAAGACTACGCAGGTGACTGGTGGAATTCATTCATCGCAGTATAGCCATAGCCTGACATAGTCAGAAAGACTAGCAGGCTTGGTCCGAAGCAGGAGATAGACCACTGAGATTCAACCCTGACAATCGGCCTGCAATTGAGCAGAGAGCACTGCGCTCCAATAGCTCAGTAGTCAACAAACGAGACCAAGCGACAACAGCAACTCACCTCAACGACCAAGTTAAGTGCTCCAGAAGGAATGCACAAACACTAGTCTATAAGGACTGTGCGATAGTCCACTCTCCTGAAAACGAACATTAGGCAAAACCAGAACAAAGCCCAGTGATGAGACAGTAGCAAATATCGAGAACAGTAGCAGAATAGATCCATCTAAGGTCTACCCATTCTACAAACCACTCGAAAGGAACTTTGGACTGCTAAGTTAATCATAGCTGTAGTAAGTTTTGGACATTTAAGTTAATATTATAGTGTTTAGAATTAGATATAGAGAAGAGAAAATAAATGTGTGATATTTACTGTTAACAAGTGGCTGGACTACCTGTGTTTCATAGCCGTGCGAGAGCTAGTGTGTCAGTGAATCTCCCTATCTCTGTAACCATATCCTCACACAGACTGGACCAAATAAATAAATGTATTAAAATAAGTCATAGGGCGACCTAACAGACGGTCCCCGCAGACGAAAGACGAGTTGGTAATAGCAATCCATTGTGCAGAGCCCAGCAACAATAAACCCACCGTCACACGGTAAGAGACTGGTCGACTGAATGACTGGATGACTGAGATCCATGCTGTTATAGATTTTTTTCCATTTCTTTATGGGTGTTTCTACCTGAGTCTTGTCACTGCCAGTACTCGTGTCGACACTTTCTGAATTAGTGTCTGACACCAACAGTTGTGAAAGTTGCAATTTCTGCTTTATTAACACTTTTGTGTAATCATTAAATATTCGGAAACCGCAGTGTTCACGCCTTTAATAGTAAAACGGTACAGGACAGGAAACAAGCACTTAACCAAACAACCTATAAACAACCAACAAAACTAATATCGAGCGGTCACACAAGCAGTGTTGTATTTGTCGTCTGTTCACAGTATTGTATTTATCGTCTATTCAGTATTTGTCGTCTGTTCAGTAGATCTATTTGTCGTCTGTTCAGTATTTGTCGCCAGTTCACAGTGTTGTGTTAGTCTAATCATAGTTTTGCCTTCTGTTTGTCTCTGTTCACAGTTTTGTATTTGTCGTCTATTCAATCTTGTATTTGTCGTCTATTCAGTCTTGTATTTGTCGTCTATTCACTCTGGCGATTACAGATAAACAAACATAACAAACTAAGCAAGAAATAACCTCCTCTCCAAACCAGAATACAAGTAAGAATTTTATAACAACAGCAAAAGAAAAACAAAAACAAGCATAATAATAATAATAATAATAATAATAATAATAATAATAATAATAATAATAATAATAATAATAATAATAATAATGTATGTTCACCTGTGCGAGTTCAGATGCGGTGAAGGCCAGTGTGGAGTCGCCACTGATCAGCTCAGCCATCTGCAGCACCAGGGCCGGTAACCCGTAACAATAACGTTGTAACAGGTCCATGAACTCCTCCACTAAGACGCCAGGAGCTTCGTGACGTAACAGCTCTGCTGCGTCCTCCATCAACATCGGGCTGACGCGTTGTATAGCAGGGAGGCGGAGCTGTCTGTGTGACGTCACAAGGCTCAAGACGTTTCTAGAAGACGCCAAGGCGCGCAGACAACGGTTTATACTCGTGATGTCACGTCCTGTCGCTTTTATTCTTTGCAACCTCAGGAGCAGGAGCAAGAGTTTGCTGCAGCCGACATTTCTCGTCTGCTGCAAGATGGCGCCCATCAGCACGTTTTCATTCGCTGCCGACTCGTCCAATGAGAAAGCTCGGCACATGGCTCGCATGACGTCAGGCCAGCTGCAGGCGTCCTTACAGTCCACAGTATAGATCAGAAATGGTTGATTCTCTCTCTCTTCGAATTCATCTTTCAGTTCTTCTGCCACCTACAACAAACATTTTCACTAGTTTCAAGTGAACAACTTTCACTCATTTCAGCGTCACGGATCCTTTTCAAATTCACATTGAGTATTGCCCCACCAGAACAAAAGATTAAACCAAAACCTCACTCAGAAATAAAGGTTTGAGATAAATCGATCAATTCATTTGTTCATGAGTCTATTAAGGTCACCAAGGCGTATTCTTATTCTAAAAATTGCAACGCATCGAAAGTGTTTATAGTTGGCACAGTAAGTTGTGGGTTGTGGTTTACATTATGAGGAAGAGACGCCTGAGGAGCAACGATTGTCCATTATGTCATACTTTAACGTGACAACAAGGCAGACAAACATTCCCTATATAGTAGACATAGAAAACAGACAAACGAACCTGCAATGCCAGACTGGCTTTTCCAACCAATGGCTGCCCGTACAGCAACAGGACGCCATCTTGAATGAGTTTCCTTTTGACCAGCTCGCGTTCTCTGTGTCGACCGATGAACGCGCGGTTCAACCAACCTCCCTCCGGTTCTCGCATGTTTCTGGAAGAACAGCAAACTGTCAATCGCAACAGTATAACCTGTGTAGCCAACTCAATACAATACAATACAATACAATACAATACAATACAATACAATACAATACAATACAATACAATACAATACAACTTTATTCATCTCAAACTGAGCAGTTACAATGGCAGCTTCAGCGCAATATAGCAGAATACACAAGAATTAAAAATAGTATTACATTCACATGAAAAGTAACCCAATCAATAAATAATAAATAAATAAATAAATAACAAATAAATAGCACAATATACCGTTAAGTACATACAATAAACTAGAGGTGAATGTCATAAAAAGTAAACTGCCCAGATATATTACAGATAATAGTTTCTCCGCAGAAAGCTACAATAAAAAAAAAGTACGTCCTAACAATACAATTCAATACCACACAACACAACACAATACAACACAACACCATACAGAACAAAACAATACCACACAACTTTATTCCTCTCAAGATGAGCAATTACAATTACAAAGGCAGCATTGGCGCAAAAATAACCAGTAAGAATAAGAATAAAAATTAAAAATGACCTTACGTACACACGGAGAGTACTCCCAATCAATAAGTAAATGGGCTGTTAAATGCATAGGTAAACTATAAAATATAAACTATAAAACTATAAAACAAACATCACAGATAATAGTTTCTACCACCAAAAATCTCCTCACTCTCTCTGGAATTATATCCACACTCACCCACTCACACAGCGCACAGCAGCTTATATCTATTGTCTATAGTGACACAGAATCAATAAAATCAATCGGAAAAAAAAGTCCCTTGTATTACATTGTATAGGCGTTGAGAAGGCGGACAGCAAGGGGTACAACTGAGTTTGAATATCTTTTAGTTTTCGAAATGGGTTGAGCAAAACGACGTTTTGAAGGCAGAAGTACAAACCCATCGGCCAAAATATGTTCCGGTTTACTGACAATCTGTTTAGCTTTCCTTGTGATTTGCTGATACGGGAGCTAGTTTCTGTCGAGCGGCGGAAGAATACGCTTGGTTGTGATTATACGGCGGGGAAGACGGCGTCGCTTCCTACGCTGCCGTCGCTTCATACGCTCAGTCACTGTACATACGCCATTTTGGTTGTTTGCGCCGTCTATCTCTCTCACGTGTTTTACCGGTTTTTGCCATTGGTTATGGCTCCCAAACGTAAGTCAGACTCTTCTGATGGTAGTGCATCAAAGAAAAGAAAGGCCATCACCATGGAAGTTAAAATGGACATTATAATATTAATACTTTTTTTAATGTCAATAACAGTTACAGTACAGTACATAGCACTGTACGTACAGTACAGGTATTTTTCTTTAAGTTCCAACTTAAGTTCCGACTTACGATGAAATCGGGTTAAGACGCATCCAACGAACGGATCAACTTCGTAACTCGAGGACCCCCTGTATATATTTCTTTTTTCTTTTCTTTTTTTGCAGCACAATTTGAGTCTCAACAAACTTAAAGTTTCACGCCTTCGCGAAAACACTGAAATATTCTTGGCAAATGCTATCAATATGACGGAAAGCACCTTTTGGTTTAAACAGAATTTTATTCACGAAACAAGTAAACCAGGCATGGAGAACATAAAGGGCACACAAAAGCAAAGCTTAAATGAGTGTTACCCTTTGACAAATTACAACAAAGAAATGTCTGGCGAACAGGAACGAGTACAAAGCAATTAAAAAAAACAGGAGCACATAAATTAATCTTTTAGAACAAACATATAACTATAGTATAACAGAAAAAAAATGCAATAACGTTGAACAACAACAAGCACCTTTTGACGTTAAGTTGACAGTAGACACATAGTGAGCAGAATTTGACAACTTCGCTAGCAATAAAATGGCTGCTCTTATGGAGAGTGCCTGGTTTTATAAACATCCTGCGTATAAGGGAAAAGAATTGGACATTTCACCGGCTATAATGTTATGGTCGCGGTATGTAAAATAAATAACAGCAAAAAGACAGCTCTGTCCTGGCGCAAACTACCAATTTATGCACTGATAAAATGAGATAAGAGAACAATTTTATTTATAATTTAACAAGGGTAAAAGATTAAACACTGTGTGTGCTTTTTTACATCCTGCCCTTGGGGCTTGTAACAATAACAATTAGTATAACAAAATAACTTCATAATGTAACAATATAATCAAGATAAGCGATATGCGCACGTGCGCCCACCTCCTCCCACCCCTCTCTCTCTCACACACACACACTCACACACACACATTCATTAAACAACCCTCTGTTAGGCCGATCTATTTTTATTTTATTTTATTTTATTTTATTTGTTTGTTGCATTTCCATTAATTTTTCTTGTCATTTGATATCCTTGATGTTCACAATGATGTCATTCAGACACAGACTGAAATCACACACAAACACACACACATACACACACACAAACACGCAAACGCACACTTCCCACCACACAACACATATACCCACAAACACACGCCCGCACACACACACACACACACACACACACACACACACACATCATCCATCTGTCACCTTTGTCGATCTTGTCTAGTCACTATTCCCGTGCATGATCAACAATTATTATTGATCCTTCTTAGTCACAAATTCTAGTAATGCGTAAATTCGTTCCTTGGCTGTTAACTGTTGACTAACAACACAGGGCAGTTTTGCTATCGAGGATACCCTACTGCCTCTCAACTTGAACAATGCCCTTGCCTGTACTGTACCCAGAAAGAGACCGAAAGGACAGGCGCTGATTCAACAAAATTTAATCTCACTGCATACATGTTGACGTGAATGCGCACATCCATATATATATAGCTTATTACATAAGAGAATTGATTTATATCAAGAAAAGGTAATTATCCTGCTCTGAAAGGTGGACAAAATGTGATCAATACTGGCTTTCAATTCAATGTGCTTCTTTCATGAACTTATAAAGCTGAAATGTACTATTGATAAAGCCTGGATCTCCTCTTGCCTTTCCACTTTTACCAAAGGCCTCATCAGAAGAGGTTTAGCAATGCTTGAGTGCAGTTTATTAATATGTAAGCTTATATATGTTACTGGCAATGTGTGAAATCCATTCTATACTTTATCTAAAAATTCTACAGAATGCCGGATTTCACACATTGTCGGTAACATATTACATTCTCTCCTAGCAATACACAATAGTACTTACACACAACGCCTAAAAAACTGCTACTACTGTATCATATACTGTCCTAGATATCGCTTGTAACACAACCACCCAAACACCACAATACAACAAGAAACGAAGAAGCGACGACCCAATACAGTAATCACAAATACAGCAGCGACGTAGGAACATCCCGAAAGCCCACACTACAACAGCAAATCAAGAAATAAGAATACTAACACAGTAGCGGCGTAGGAGCCACAGTACAAGCGCAGTACACTTCAGCAAAGAAGGAAGTGAATTACATGTAAGAGTGTTCTACTCTACTCAGTGCATGCTTTTTGCACTCCGTTTTTTTCTCTTGCAGAAACTGTACCGCACCCAAACAATTTTTCTCGTAAATTGTTGGTTCGTACTGTGAGCGGGTTTGGGTATCTCATCCTTCTCTTCTTCTTCTTCTACTTAATCAGTACAACTTATGTTAATTTGATGAATAAAAATTGATGCAACAACAACTTGTTCTACTTTCTTTCTTTGTTTCTCCTCGTCCTCCTCCTTCTTCTCTTCCTTTTCTCTTTCTTTCTTTCTTTCTATCTGTCTTTCTTCATTCATTTTAAACACAATCATGTGTGATCATCTTCTTATCGTTGAACAGTCTTTGTGGTTGTTCGATTGCAGAGTGTGTGATCTTATAGTACTGCACAATTATCGATCCCTTAGCTCTGAGTGGTGTGCACTGGAAAATATTCCATCCAAAAGTTTTTTAGGTCCTGTTTCGCCCGTGTCCTGTTCGGTAGTTTTAGTGTTTAGTTGTTAACTTTAGTTAAACGTTAAAGTTTTTAACTTTACTTTTATTTTTGTTTTTATTTCGTATTTCCTGGAAATTGTGCGCAACAATCTGCCTGTTAGTTGCTTCACTGCATAATAAGGGATTTTATATTATGGGGTTATAATGTATGGACTTGAGTTGATAGTTCTAGCTACTTCCTCAGCAGTCAAAAAAAAATTAACAATTATAAAAATCACTTATTGCCTTCAACTTACTTACACAGGGCATTAAGGAACTTTTTATTTCCTCAGAAATTGCGCATCATAAAAAAAAATCACCAAGTAATTACGTAGTATTAACTTCAGCGAAACAATTACTCTGTTCCCGTTAATGGACACTACACAGATTGTTCAAACAATAGCTACTGACTATTAAAATGCCCTCCAAATTTGTATTTATTTTAAAAAAAAAAGAAAAAAAAAGAACATCAACAAAACCATTTTGAAATGGTCGGGAATCAGAACGAGCGACATGTCCGTACGTCCGTCAGTCGGTCGATCCGGCAAGCATCATATCTAAAGAACCACTGAACCGATATTAACTAACCTTCACTTGAATATTCGCTGGGTTAGTGGCCAACTGTTATTTTGCTCTGCCTCGAAGGTCAAGGTTTTTGGGGTCAATTCTGCGCTAAACACGTTTTGCTCTATTTCTCACAAACTGCTAAAGCTAATGTTGATAATTCTGGGTATATAGGTACTTCAATTCAAGGCCAATCCTTCTGCGGCATTCCGTTTGTCGTTCAGTCTGTGTCGGTTGGTCTCACTGTCGACTGACATTTCACATTTCTATTCAAAACTTGGATTATCTGGGAAATCACCACCGATTTTTTTAAAACTATGCAGATCCTTTATCCGCCATTTTTTTGACTCCTTGACCATTGCTTTTTCCCAAAGGTCAAGGTCGCATTATAAAAAGTATTTTACATTTGGCGTTTTATCTCAACATTGGTTGAACCGATTTTGATGATTTTTTTGCTTGCAGGTAGATCAGATAGTGGTCCACCAGTTCATGTTTCATTTTGTTTCCTTAGAATAAATACTAATCACAACATTGGTTACTAACACGTTTGAAATACTGATTTTTAACTGTGTGTAACATTTGAATGACCAACCATCATGTTTGTTTTCCTCTTCTTGTCTGTCTTTTAAATTTGCATAGATTTAAACTATGAAATGACTTGTTAACTACAATCACAGTTCACTCGCCGTCACTTCATCAGGTTCATCTCACCATCCTATTTAAGTCCTTGTTAATATTGCAGAATGCATTACCTCAAACAATGGCTTACTATTATTCCGAATCAGTTCAATGTGCGAATCGCTGTTTAGTCATTGAATTCTTGTAGCTTATCCTGAGCTCGTTCAAATAGCTGGGATTGATAGGCTACAGTAGTCTATTGACGCGGAAAAGGATGTTAAATGTTATACATTGTTCAACAACTTCGTGATACTCTCCGGGAAATATCTTGTGGAAAACATTAGAATAAAGGGATACTATTTTATTTTTGTACTGCCGGCACAGCAGCGTTGTGGTTTTGGTTAGTTAGCTAGTTAGTTATTCATTGCTTACATGGTCCAGCGGACTGCAAAGAGCCGAATCAGGACCACAAAATAAAGACCACTACTTGGCTGAATGAGGACTCACCCTTGATTCGCATAAAAGATCTGCTGCAACAACTCAACCAGCCGGTCACTGTACAATAAAGGCATCTCACGCAAGGGACGCTGAGGCTATACTCTAATTTATCGAACCCCCGTTTACAAAAACAAAATAGAATACAAACATCATTATAGAATATCAACAAAACACATACATATAAAATGCCTACATTGCTAAATAATAACATCATAGGAAGCCCTAGTGACCATTTGGCAGAAAGCGTCCAATATTCCCAAGCTGATCCAACAGACCTCACACACAAAGGAGGAGTTTTGTCCCGGAATAGTCAAGAAAAAGTTAGGTGACTGGTCTAGGGAAGAAGAAGATAGTATAATAGATTGATAGAACAGAGCAGGAATGAGAAGAAACAAAGGAGAAAGACAGCGACAGTGGGAATTTAAAGCACTACATTTCCAGAAAGTGGGGATACTTTTTATACAGAAACACCCGGCACCCCAACGGTTGGAAGGGGTGGGTGAGTATTGTGGTTTGGGGGAACGTTTTCTGAAGCAGCCTGAGCTCGGTTAGTAGTTGGATGGGTTGCCATTACATTACATAACATGGTTATTGCTTTAGGTCCAGCGGACTCTTCCGAACCAAATCAGGACCGGACAACCCCCGATCCGCATAAAAGATCTGCTGAAACAACCCTAGTGTAAAACTGAAGGCTCTCCACAAGCCAGTCACTTTACAATAAAGACATCCCACGCAGGGGACGCTGAGGCTATACTCTAATTTATCGAACCCCGTTTACAAAAACAAAATAGAATACAAACATCATTATAAATTATGAACAAAACATATACATATAAAATGCCTACATTGCTAAATAATAACATCATAGGAAGCCCTAGTGACCACCTGGCAGAAAGCGTCCAATATTCCCAAGCTGATCCAACAGACCTCGCACACAAATAACGAGTCTTGTCCCGGAAAAGTTTTCAAGAAAAAAGGTAGGTGACTGGTCTAGCGAAGAAGAAGATAGTATAGCAGATTGATAGAACAGAATAGGAATGAGAAAGAACAAATGAGAACGACAGCGACAGTGGGAATTTAAAGCACTAAATTTCCAGAAAGTGGGGATACTATTTATACTGAAACCCCAGGAACCCCAACGGGGAACTGGGTTGCCATGCTTGGAAGGTTACGGGAACACCGTACAAAACGTACTGCCTGTTTAGGTTGGAACACCTTACAAAACGTACTGCCTGTTTAGGTTGGAACACCTTACAAAACGTACTGCCTGTTTAGGTTGGAACACCTTACAAAACGTACTGCCTGTTTAGGTTGGAACACCTTACAAAACGTACTGCCTGTTTAGGTTGGAACACCTTACAAAACGTACTGCCTGTTTAGGTTGGAACACCTTACAAAACGTACTGCCTGTTTAGGTTGGAACACCTTACAAAACGTACTGCCTGTTTAGGTTGGAACACCTTACAAAACGTACTGCCTGTTTAGGTTGGAACACCTTACAAAACGTACTGCCTGTTTAGGTTGGAACACCTTACAAAACGTACTGCCTGTTTAGGTTGGAACACCTTACAAAACGTACTGCCTGTTTAGGTTGGAACACCTTACAAAACGTACTGCCTGTTTAGGTTGGAACACCTTACAAAACGTACTGCCTGTTTAGGTTGGAACACCGTACAAAACGTACTGCCTGTTTAGGTTGGAACACCTTACAAAACGTACTGCCTGTTTAGGTTGGAACACCTTACAAAACGTACTGCCTGTTTAGGTTGGAACACCTTACAAAACGTACTGCCTGTTTAGGTTGGAACACCTTACAAAACGTACTGCCTGTTTAGGTTGGAACACCTTACAAAACGTACTGCCTGTTTAGGTTGGAACACCTTACAAAACGTACTGCCTGTTTAGGTTGGAACACCTTACAAAACGTACTGCCTGTTTAGGTTGGAACACCGTACAAAACGTACTGCCTGTTTAGGTTGGAACACCTTACAAAACGTACTGCCTGTTTAGGTTGGACAGATTACGGGAACACCGTACAAAACGTACTGCCTGTTTAGGTTGGAACACCGTACAAAACGTACTGCCTGTTTAGGTTGGAACACCTTACAAAACGTACTGCCTGTTTAGGTTGGACAGATTACGGGAACACCGTACAAAACGTACTGCCTGTTTAGGTTGGAAGGTTACCGGAACACCTTACAAAACGTACTGCCTGTTTAGGTTGTACAGGTTACCGGAACACCTTACAAAACGTACTGCCTGTTTAGGTTGGACAGGTTACCGGAACACCTTACAAAACGTACTGCCTGTTTAGGTTGGACATGTTACAGGAACACCTTACAAAACGTACTGCCTGTTTAGGTTGGAAGGTTACCGGAACACCTTACAAAACGTACTGCCTGTTTAGGTTGGACAGGTTACCGGAACACCTTACAAAACGTACTGCCTGTTTAGGTTGGACAGGTTACCGGAACACCTTACAAAACGTACTGCCTGTTTAGGTTGGAAGGTTACCGGAACACCTTACAAAACGTACTGCCTGTTTAGGTTGGACAGGTTACCGGAACACCTTACAAAACGTACTGCCTGTTTAGGGTGGACAGGTTACTTGTCACTTTAATACTCGCAAAAAGCTTTGTAGGAATTAACAAAAACCTAGCATTGTGGGGTGTTGGTGCGTGAAATAAACATAGAAGCAGAACTGTGAAAATAGAAACAATCTCAGTTAAGTTGCCTTCACAATAGCATGGAGTATCTCCTAGGGTTGCGGGAGGGGGGAGGAGAGGGAGGGAGAGGAAGAGAGATGGAGAGGAAGAGAGATGGAGAGAAAAAGGAAGAGGAGATGAAGAGAGAGAGGGAGAGAGAGTGACAGAGAGAGAGAGAGAGAGAGAGAGAGAGAGAGAGAGAGTTTAGTTCGTTAGTTAGGTAGTTTGTTATTCATTGCCTACAGGGTCCAGCGGACTGCAAAGAGCCGAATCATGACCACAAATGAAGACCACAACTTGGTTGAAAGAAGACTCACTCCTGATTCGTATAAAAGATCTGATGAAACAGTCCTAGTGGTAACACTGAAGGCACTCCACCAGCTGATCATTTTACAATAAAGGCATCCCACTCTTGGGATGCAGAGTACTCTAATTTATCCATCCCCCGTTTACAAAATAAAATAGAATATAAACATCATTATAAAATATCAAGAAAACATATACATATAAAATGCCTACATTTCTAAATAATAATATCATAGGAAGCCCTAATGACCGTTTGGCAGAAAGCGTCCAATACTCCCAAGCTGACCCAACAGACCTCATGCACAAATAAGGAGTCTTGGAATAATTTTCAAGAAAAAAAAGGTAGGTGACTGGTCTAGCGAAGAAGAAGACAGTATAGCAGATTGATAGAACAGAGTAGGAATAAGAAAGATCAAAGGAGAAAGACAGGACAGTGGGAATTTAAAGCATTGCATTTACTAAAAGTGGGGATACTATTTATACAGAAACTCCCGGCACCCCCACAGGGGGAGGGAGAGACTTGAAATGAAACCCTATAGCACGAATTGTACATTGCGACCGCAAACAATGTGTGTGACTATAAATCCTAAGGGGAACTTGAAGAATTCTAAAGAAGAAAATGTAATATCTTAACCAACTTTTACACTGCGTGGGTTAGACTAGTACAGAAACAAAATGTATCCGTAGTTCCGTAGTTCCAGTTGTACAACGTTTGCCTAGCTGGCACACCGATGACTCAGATTTGAATCCCGTGGTGGAGAAAATAGAAAGTGGCCATCTTTCCCTGTCCATTTTATGATTGCTCTGGTGGTTCAGTGTTGATTTAGTTCCCAACCCCTTGTTCCCTGGGATGGGATCCCCGTCTGCCATATCGCCAATGGTGGGTGTAGACGTTAAATCTCAATGTTCATTCTCTTTAAATGCATCTAAAAGCACCTTGACGAAAAATAACTAAACGGCCTTTACAACGAGTTAGAGGTGAAATTTGGAAAGATGTAACATGATCATTATTACGCGCACACATGAACACACACACCCACTCACACATTCACACACACATACACACACACACACACACACAAATACTACGAACAACATTAGCTATTCAATGACCACTCACAGTAAATAATATATTCCGTAATGTAGACCTATAGTGTCGGTAATTAATATCAGAAAACAGTCATTCTGAGGACTGCAGCATGTAGACGCATAAACATAACAAACCCAAACAAAAATTCATTGGCTACACACGTTAAATCCACGTAGAATATTCCATGAACGAAGTAGACTGTTGAAAACTTAAGACCAAACCACACAGAAACACTGCAACCAAATACGATTATTGTAGTAGTATTAAAAAACTATCTTGCCTGACTACTTATACGTTGTAGAAAGGAAGAATGTCTAATACACATGATAACAATGGTCAACTGAAATAAACAGCGTAGGTGTACAGTACATGTTCATGGTGAAGAGCCCAAGAACATAACCTGTTCTGTTATTCACGTTCTTGTTGACTGCACGTCATTGCCGACATGTGATCTGCAGTGAGTGGTTAGGAGAGAGAGAAAAGGTACAAATCGATGTGTGTGTGTGGGGGTGGGGGTGGGAGGGGTGTAGGAGAGGAGGGACGGGTTTGGGAGTAGAGGGACGTTGTAGGCTGAAAAAAGGACAACTATCCATCTATCCATACTAGTGTGCAACTGTCGTGTTTATATTACGTTAAATGTGCTACAGCGAGTTTATGTCACCTTTACATTGTACTTGGGTGCCGAGGAAACGTATTTCGATAGTAAGCTTAATAATATGTATATTAAATACATAAGTCAAGGCCTCCGTTTCGGGAAGTGTTTGCAGAGGCGTGATTATTTCAGTGTTACTTGTCTTGGTGAAAAGAGAGAGAGAGAGAGAGAGAGAGAGAGAGAGAGAGAGAGAGAGAGAGAGAGAGAGAGAGAGAGAGAGAGAGAGAGAGAGAGAGAGAAAGAGTTTGTGGTGTGTGTGTGCGCGTGTGTGTGTGTGTGCATGTGCGTACTGTGCATATATGTGGGGTGATAGGGAAGTAAGTAGGATGAGGGAGGGATTAAGGCGTGCGTCTACGGTAAACACACAGGTGTTCGTGTGGGTAGACAGCGTCCCACAGTAGACCTACATGCGATCGCGTTGTCTGCTAGCTCAGACCATCGTACTAATGTCTCTGGTGGTTTATTTAATTCAAATCGCATGTTATCCAAGTATTTGGTGGGAGTGTCTTTCTCAATCTTTGACTTTGTTAAAATGAAATTACAACATTTAAGTCAAAACAAACCCCAGCAAAATAAAGCTAAGATAAGCTAACCTCATCTAACCTTTAATTTAAACTAGTTTAAATTAACCTAATCTAACCTAATCAAATCCAAACTAATTGTGAAATAAACTAAACTATACTAGTGAAAGTTTAGCACAGTAACAGTGTTCCCTAAACGACTTACAAATGTCATTCTCTGCTCAGTCGTGCCGCTGTCAATGAGTGGGTGATATAAAAACAGAGCGGGGATTCCCCTTCTAGCTATTTATAGTCCGCTTTAAACAGTCATGAAGTCTTGACACAAATGAATACAACAACCATGAACCATGACAACAACACCCTTGTATGTTGTAAGCCTTTGTAATATACGCCTATGTGGACTTTATCACAGGCCCTTGAACGAGGAAAAGATCGTAGGTGCATGATAATTATAGCTTGTGTGCTCAAGGGAATCAACCGTTATCAAAGTGTGGCTACGTTCCAGTGTAGCAAAGAAAGGTACTCTCCCTTTAGCTGAAGTTTCTGCCGAACACAAAACAGCTGCCGAGCCCACCAAATGGAAATGATCATCGATAGCAAATAAAAAAAGGAGTGGATCCTCAAGAGCTGTAGGTAAATTTTGGGTTGTGTACATAAGTATGTGTCTCTGCGTAGCTTCCTATACTATCCTATCCGTAACTCAAAGGTCGTTGGGGCACCACCGATGATCGTTTAACCAGCGTACTCAATCCTTCTCTGTTCTCAGCAACCCTCATGGCTTCGTTCAGTGTCAAACCAGTCCATTCTCAAATGTTGTTCCCTACCTCTTTTTCTGTCTCCCTCTGCTACTGCCTCCTTGCACCGTGCCTTGCAGGATGGTTTTTGCAAGGCCCGATGCTCTGGTGACGTGGCCATACCATCGGAGTTTCCGTTTCTTCACCACTATGAGCATGTCATGTTGCCGTCCAATGGCTACTGTGATGGTCTGTCGGACTTCGTTATCGCTTAAATAGAAAATAAAAAAATAAAATAAAATAAATGGCCTGACTATACCTTTTTGGTTCTGTATGCAAAATGAAAATCCTGTATTTCAGCAGGTTTATTTGGGCTGATTTCAATGATACTAAACATGTTTCTATATCGTTATTAGAAGCAGAGACATTAGCAACTAAAATTGTATGCAAAGCTGACCAAAGTTTCCATTTGAAATTGCACATTTAGCCCACTTTGGAATGGTGATGGAAACAGGGACGCTATTTCTGCGAGTTGAAATAAATCAGACACTATATTTGTAATAAGAGGAGTAAAATAAAACACACAATGCGTGTTTGCGTGACATTGGGCATGCGCATTAGGCCTACCATCGCAAAAATGCTCCTACTTCTCTCTCTCTCTCTCTCTCTCTCTCTCTCTCTCTCTCTCTCTCTCTCTCTCTCTCTTTATCTGTAAGTAGTTTCAATAGTGGATTGTTTTCATTTGTTCCTCAGCAATGTCACCCCATGATTGGGCGTGTACCAGATCTTCAGGCCTTGCAAAGACACTCCTGCAAAGCACAGTGCAAGGAGGTAGAAAAAAAGGGAGACCGAAAAAGAGTTGGGAGGACAACATTCGAGAATGGACTGGTTTGACACCGAGCGAAGCCATCAGGGTTGCTGAGGACAGAGAAAGATGGAGTACGCTGGTTAAACGATCATCTGTGGTTCCCCTACGACCTCCGAGTTACGGGATAAGATAGGATAGGATAGGATAGGATAGGATAGATAGAATAATCATATTCATATTGAGCCCTTACTCCCACCCCTTCCTCTTCCCCTCCCCCCTCCCCCTCCCCCTCCCCCCGTCCTCCTTATTTTCCCCTTGGTCCGCCCCTGAACAACAACAAAAAAACGTAATCACACATTCCCACTCCGGCATCTACATATCTAAACTCACCCCAACCCCTAAACCACACCCTCTACACGAAAACCCCACTCTGGACTTAAACAATTTTTTCTCCGTTTGTATCGTCGTGTAGACAACAAGATAAAAGTGACAAATATGATTAGTTTTCCCCTGGCGGGAGACTTTGATGAAAGATAACTCGTGACGCTCCAACTAGTCTAGTGTATCGGTGGTTCTCTCCCTTTCTGACAGTTTGTTGATGGATAGCGTTGCAGAGTTATGTGCAGCTTTCGATACTTTTCTGCGATAGTAGAACTGTGAGGTGTGAAACAAGCGAAATATTGGTTTGTTTTTATTGGATATCGAAATGAGGATGACAGAATAAAGAAGGCAAGAAATTCAAATGTATTTTTCAAATATAACCAAAAAATAAGCAGTTTAAAAAGCGTTGATCGGTTTTATCCTATCAATCCCATCCTATCCCGTAACTCAAAGGTCGTTGGGGCACCACAGATGATCGTCCAATCAGCGTACTCCATCTTTCTCTGTTCTTAGCATCCCTCATGGCTTAGTTCAGTGTCAACCAGTCCATTCTCGAATTTTGTCCTCCCTACTCTTTTTATATCTCCCTCTTCTTCTGCTTCATTGCATCGTTCATTGCAGGTTGGTTTTTGCTCAGGCCTGATGCACTGGTGACGTGGCCATACCATCGGAGTTTTCGTTTCTGCACCTCCGTGAGCAGGTCATCGTGTTGTCCAATAGCTTGTGTGATGGTCTGTCGGACTTTGTCGTTGGTGATGTGCTGGGTATAGGAAATACCCAGAAGTCTTCTGTAGCACCTCATCTCCATGCTTTGTATTCTTCGTTGGAGATCTGCTGTGAGTGACCATGTTTAGCAAGCGTATAGGAAGATGGAGATGACAAGGGAGCGCAGCAGCTTTACATTCTTTTCATGATATGGTGTGTTTTGGGCACAAAAGACCTGGGAGGACCCAATCCTCTCGCGGCTGTCGGCCACAGCCGAAATCCACGAATACAGCATGGCTCGCCTTGGGCCCGAGCACGTGGTCGTTGAACGTGGCTGGTGACTTCTGTGTAGAAGACTTTCGCGCAGTGATGCCAGGGATGCCAGCGATGCCGTGCTGACATCACCCCTGTTAGTCGCCTGTTACGACAGGCCGGAAAACGTTGGGTCTATTCTATTCAGTGCCCAAACCCACAGAGCAGGCTTTATCTTAACGAAGCAAAAATAAAACATGGAATGTTTGACGGCTTACTAGCGCGAAAACCTGACAATTACAAATATCATGGGATAATTACAAGTATGATGCCATAATTATATATTTATCAGAGGATAATTACAATTATTATCATTGAAAAATTACAAAAATCTTCTCCTGGTCCTGTTTAATTTTCAGTTTTGGCTCTAGCAATCCTCCTGGAAATGCGCCAAAACCAAAAATTGTATTAATCAAATAATAATTATAATTTTTACTTGATCATTACAATTTGTACGAGATCGTGCTTAATTCTGGCTAAGGCGGTTTACTAGCACAAAAACATGCAGTTAAACGTTTCAGTGATAATGGTAAGTAACAGGTGTTTTGTGTAATTGACAGAGATGCCAGTACTTCACATTGTTAATTACTCATTTTTAGTTTTGCCCACGCTTTAGTAGCGTTAGAACATGCAGTTAAAGGTTTCAGTAATAATGGTAATTAACAGGTGTTTTGTGTAATTCACAGTGTTAATTGCTCATTTTTAGTTAGGCCCACGCCTTAGTAGCGTCAGAACCTAAAGTTCCTGCAGCGCAACGCGCATCGGACGGCGCATGTGCATCATCATTACATTGCGGTTAAAATGATATATTATTGACGTCAATAATTCTATACTAAAACGGACAAGAATCATGTCATTTTGCTTACCATTTTGATGAACATTGCCTTCCATTGCACAAGTTTTCAGCGTGGTGAAAGAGCGGGTGTCCGGAAGTCTACGTTGATTGGTCCTGTATGCTACCAATGTGTTTATGTTTACGTTGATTGGTCCTGTATGCTACCAATGTGTAGATGTCTGCGTTGATTGGTCCTATAGGCCTAGAATGTGTAGATGTCTACGTTGATTGGTCCTGTATGCTACCAATATGTATATGTCTACGTTGATTGGTCCTGTATGCTACCAATATGTATATGTCTACGTTGATTGGTCCTGTATGCTACCAATGTGTAGATGTCTACGTTGATTGGTCCTGTATGCTACCAATGTGTATATGTCTACGTTGATTGGTCCTGTATGCTACCAATATGTATATGTCTACGTTGATTGGTCCTGTATGCTACCAATGTGTATATGTCTACGTTGATTGGTCCTGTATGCTACCAATGTGTATATGTCTGCGTTGATTGGTCCTGTATGCTACCAATGTGTATATGTCTACGTTGATTGGTCCTGTATGCTACCAATGTGTATATGTCTACGTTGATTGGTCCTGTATGCTACCAATGTGTATATGTCTGCGTTGATTGGTCCTGTATGCTACCAATGTGTATATGTCTGCGTTGACTGGTCCTGTATGCTACCAATGTGTAGATGTCTACGCTGATTGGTCCTGTATGCTACCAATGTGTAGATGTCTACGCTGATTGGTCCTGTATGCTACCAATGTGTATATGTCTACGTTGATTGGTCCTGTATGCTACCAATATGTATATGTCTACGTTGATTGGTCCTGTATGCTACCAATGTGTATATGTCTACGTTGAGTGGTCCTGTATGCTACCAATATGTATATGTCTACGTTGATTGGTCCTGTATGCTACCAATGTGTAGATGTCTGCGTTGATTGGTCCTGTATGCTACCAATGTGTATATGTCTACGTTGATTGGTCCTGTATGCTACCAATGTGTAGATGTCTACGTTGATTGGTCCTGTATGCTACCAATATGTATATGTCTACGTTGATTGGTCCTGTATGCTACCAATGTGTATATGTCTACGTTGATTGGTCCTGTATGCTCCCAATATGTATATGTCTACGTTGATTGGTCCTGTATGCTACCAATGTGTATATGTCTACGTTGATTGGTCCTGTATGCTACCAATATGTATATGTCTACGTTGAGTGGTCCTGTATGCTACCAATGTGTTTATGTCTACGTTGATTGGTCCTGTATGCTACCAATGTGTATATGTCTACGTTGATTGGTCCTGTATGCTACCAATGTGTAGATGTCTACGTTGATTGGTCCTGTATGCTACCAATGTGTATATGTCTACGTTGAGTGGTCCTGTATGCTACCAATATGTATATGTCTACGTTGATTGGTCCTGTATGCTACCAATGTGTATATGTCTACGTTGATTGGTCCTGTATGCTACCAATGTGTATATGTCTACGTTGATTGGTCCTGTATGCTACCAATGTGTAGATGTCTGCGTTGACTGGTCCTGTATGCTACCAATGTGTAGATGTCTGCGTTGATTGGTCCTGTATGCTACCAATGTGTATATGTCTACGTTGATTGGTCCTGTATGCTACCAATGTGTTTATGTCTACGTTGGGTGGTCCTGTATGCTACCAATGTGTATATGTCACGCTACGCAGTTTGCAGTCGCGCGCCTATGTATATAGTTTAATCATCAGCCTGTACATAGAGGTTAAAAGTTACGGTAGTCAAGGGGAGAGAATCAGAATAAATTAATTTAGTTTATAATTAATAAAAGTAGCGAATGTATTGCGCCCGTGCAGAACGTACTATGTTAGAAAAACAGCATAGTTGGCTATTTTGTTATTGAGAAGATTAATTGCTGCCATGCGATATTCTATGTGTGAAATGCGTGCTCTAATCGCGAACGGTGCAGGGAATGAATTATGATGAAAAGAAGTATATTCTGGAAGATTCTTAGCTGATCGTATAAAACCCCTTGCACTGTATATTTTGATAGGAGCAGCAACAGTTGCATATCGCTTTTGTAGCCAGAATCAACGGATCCAAGTTGGGTCAAGGTGCCAGTTAGTGACTTTGTCTGTGGGTCGTACAGATCAGACCGTCAACGAAAAAGAGCCTATTAACGGAAGAGGAGGACTGTTTTGGGAACACTTTGGAAGTGTTTGTTTAACTAAAACTTTTCTAAGCTGTTTAGAATACCTACTGTGTATTCTCGGTGAAATCTGAGTTATCTACGTATAACGTCGGGTGACCTGTGACTCCGTCTAGGACTTCTTATGCCTGTGTAATCACCTTGCCTAACCATCTGTGCCTGTGTGTTTGTCCCGTCGTTCGTGTGTCTTTGTCTACAGGCCGGAGAATCCACTGGTAGCCGTAAGTTTTTTACCTCAATTTCTCAGTTGGCCATAGCGTTCGGGGGTTTGGGTTATGCATGCAGTGTGAATGAATAGTTAATTATGTTTTCTTAATTCTATTGTTTCATATTGTTTGCTGCATAAATACCTAGAGAGAGAGAGAGTTTTCTAAAATGTATTATAAATTAAATAATTATAAATTGATATAAAAGAATTCGCTGTTATGTAGCGAAGAGATGACAGAAAGGAGGTGATTGTGAATGTATACGCGCGATGACAGGTAGGATGAGTAAGGATGTGGAAAGGGAGACAACCATTCCGATAGCGGGGTGCTTGTGCAGTATATTGTAATATAATTATTAATGGTTGCGTATTCTTGTATGTATTGTTGTAGATGTACCAACAAATACAACACCAAAACCCTAGAGCAGACCATTGATGGTGTGCTGAAACCTTGCTGGTGTGAAGCTTGTGTGCCTCGGCCTATTACGCCGCGTTTTCCGTGTGTCAACCTCGGTTGCGAAGGTTCTGGTATTCGCCCAGGGAACTTTATTTCGTTTATAAAGCACACGCACACACACTCCACCACACACAACAAATAACTATAACCAATGATAATCTGTTGTGAGGAACGATAATTGTTTTACATGTGATAAATTATAAATTACAGCACATTGAGATATATTCAATTTGAATTGATTGATAAACGTTGTTGAGTAATATTACCTACTAGATTAAGTAACCCTGTGATTGTATAGTTTTGTCTGGGGGAATTATTTCGCCAGATATTATTTAATTAATAATTTAGATTATTTCTTACAACTTCTATTCTGCATAAAAGATAAATTTTCTATTCATTTTATATAATATAAAAGACTTGTTGTATCTATTTGAAGTTTAAGTGGAACAAAGTTTGAATAGTTATAAAGATTTAAAGCAGTTGCTTACTGTATATTTACCTTGTTGGCAGTAAGCTGTTTCAGCCATAATTATTATAAATCTCTTGTACATTTTGTAGTTAGTCATTTTCCATTTTGATTTAATTATCATTATTATTTTGAGCGAATTGTTTATGTATTAGTTTGGGGTTTTATTAGTGGGATTGAGGGTTGGTAGGTTGGGAAGTGGGATAAAGGGAGTTAATTTTGAGTATGAATGTGTGTGTGAAATAAAGAAATTGTCTTGTTACTTCTGGTTTTGTCTTTTAGAGTTTATTTAGGTGTTGGGTTTTTTTCTCGTGTGGAAGTGCACGCAAGTCGAACCACTGTTGAGGCAGTTGGGACGTGACATTTTGGTGGCAGCGGTGGGATAGATCTAGGAAGGGATAGGGGGAAGTAGTTAGGGTAGATTTATTTTTTGATTGTTTAGATACCAGAAGTCAGTGTTTGTTTCTTTGTCGTCTTGTGTGTCGGATGAGTGGCCAGTGGGCGGTTGGTCGGGAGTGAGGTTGCGCTGCGCAAAAGGGTTCACACCCCGAGCGTGTGTGCACAAACGGGGGGTTGAGGTAAACAACTTTGTCGTCGAGGCCTAGACGATAAGGGACTTCTCCGGCTCCTGTCACTGTTTACTTGTCATTTGTTCGACTGTTTGTATATGTGTTAATTGTTATTTGTTTCATTTGTTATTCACCCGTTTTTTTCCCATTTTTCATTCTTAGTCCGCGACTGTATGCTGACGAGAGCTGCGACTCGGAGAGCAGCTGAGCAGGCGCGAGCGATGGACCAGTACACGGAGGCCGACGCAGCCGCTTCGCGTCGGGAACCGATGGACGAGGAAACCACAGTGAGTACGCCTTTCGCTCATAGTACTCGCATGGCAGCTGATCTTACTCCTACTGCAGTTAAGGCCGGTGCAGGAACAAGTAGCGTTGGCATGGAGGTATATCTTAGATATAAGGAGCTAGGCGCTAGCATGGGGCTGAAGGGAGCAGGTCTAGCCAGTTTTGTAGTAGACGGGGCGAAGAGAGAGCAAGAAGCTGCTAGATTAGCGGAGGAGTCCGCTAGATTAGCGGAGGAGTCTGCTAGATTGGCGAGAGAGATGGAATTAGAGCGAAGGGACAGAGCTAAAGAAACAGCTAGGCTTGAGAGAAAGATGGAACGAGAAGAGAAGAGGAGAGCAGAAGAGTTAGCTCTGGCAGAGAAGAGGAGGGCAGAGGATTTAGCCCTAGTGGAAAGAAGGCTAGAGCAGGAGCGTAAAGATAGAGAGCAAGAGCGCAAAGATAAAGCTAGGGAACTGAAGCTCTTAGAAAAGAAGATCGAATCTGAACGGGGTAATGTCGAGTTGCGACTGCAAGAAGAGCGCGCAGCTAGAGAGCAGGCTCGGGAGGATGACAGAGAAAGGCTTAGGCAACAGTTGGAGCAAGAGAAAGAACTAGAAGCCCAACGTAGGAGGGATAGAATTCAGGCTGATAGCTACAAGATCAAGGTCCAACCATTTGATGGTAAAGAGGATATTGAGAGCTATCTTCAGCACTTTGAGCAAATAGCTAGAACTCAGAAATGGAGGGAAGAGACGTGGTCGGCTAGGTTGTCACCGTTGTTGTCGGGGGAGGCAAGAGAGACTTATCTGAAGTTAACTCCAGAGCAGATAGTCGATTTCGAAGTAGTCAGGGGGGCTCTTCTGAAACGTTTTAGGAGAGATGCCGACTACTACCGCAAGCAGTTCAGGGGGAGTAGGAAAGAAGGCACAGAGACTTTTCCGCAGTACTTGAGTAGAGTACAAGTCTTAGTGAAGAGATGGTTTTCTTTGGCTAAGAAGGATATAGATGATGCGGGCGTAGTGCTTGATGTCTTTCTGACTGAACAGTTGTTGTCAGTGATGAACCCTGAGTTAGAGCTGTTTGTGAGGGAGAGGCAGCCTGAGAACGGAGAGCAGGCAGCTGAGATTGCCCAGTTACATGTAGATGCGAAACGGACAGTGAGTAACAGGCCAGTGTTCGGTAGCGTGCCATACAAGGGGGGTAACCGTGCTATCAGTCAACCAGTAGGGGCAGCGAGGAGTGGTCCTAGTGGCAACAAGGGTGAAGAGGATAAGAGGAGGGAACCTAGTGGGGAGAAACGTCCTGTGACGTGTTTCAGGTGCGGGAAGCTAGGTCACGTAGCGAGGGAGTGCCGTAGTCCGAAACAGTTGCTACGTATCACTGTCAGTCCGGATTCAGGACCGATTCACTCGGAAATGACTAAGGCTAGCTTTAGTACCATTCAGCCGTACAACCCGTGGAGCATGGGAACAGTCAGGGGTCAGCCTGTGAAGATTCTGAGAGATACTGGTGCCGAGGTGGGGGCAGTAGCAGCCAAGTGGGTGCGTCCCGAGGATATGACTGGTAGAGAGATCGAGGTCATGTTCGCTGATCAGGTCAAGTCAGGAAAGTATCCTACAGCGTACGTAGAAGTAGACTCAGCTTTCGTGAAGGGTACAGTAGAATTGATCGTCATCGAGCAAGTTGTACCTGATGTCATTCTTGGCAACTGGGTTACCTTCAAGGGAGGCTATCGAAGTCCCGTAGCTGTAGATGGGTTAGAGTGTGCGATAGCCGCCGTTCAGACCAGGGCACAGGCCAAGGCAGAAGGGAAGCAGGAAAAAGCATTGCCGATCCCAAAGTCATTCCAACTTGACGTGACGCCCGATCAGTTGGCCAAGTTGCAGGAAGAAGATCCCACTTTAGCTAGAGCTAGAGAGTGCGAGAGGCAAGGGACGAAACTCAAGTCGGGCAAAGCGATGGTTAGCTTCTGCAAAAAGAAGGGTATTTTGTACAGGGTACACCATCAGGGAGCAGAAGAGCTAACGCAGCTAGTCGTGCCTAGCAAGCTCAGAGGAGAGGTGATGCGCCTGGCGCACGACCCTCCGATGGCCGGACACTTAGGTGGAAAGAGGACACGTGAGAGGATATGGGGAGTGTTCTATTGGCCAGGAATGTGCGGGGATGTTAGGCGATTCTGCGAATCATGTCCCGAATGCCAGAAAACAGTTCCCAGGGGTAGGGTAGCGAAAGTTCCACTGCAGAAACTACCTCTAGTCGACGAACCGTTTCAGCGAGTTGCAGTCGATATTGTAGGGCCTATAAAACCTTTGCTTCATTCGAAGGTAGAAACCATCAGGGTAGAGATTGGGACGATGTTGATCGTTGGAGCGATCGAGCGGGCAGTTCCACCAGTCACTTCGCCGATTGTGGCAGTAAAGAAGAAAGACAAAGCAGTCAGATTTCGATTTGGTGGAAGGAAGCGTTTCAGGCGCAAGCGGGAGTATCTAGGACACATAGTGGGAGAAGGCAAAGTGCAGCCGGAACAAGGAAAGATGGACAAGATCCAGAATGCACCACGTCCCACTACCAAGAAACAGGTCAGGTCATTCCTTGGATTGGCAGGGTACTATCGGAAGTTTGTGCCGAATTTTGCTGCGATAGCGGTGCCGCTGACCGACTTAACCAAGGGAGGCAAATCAGGTCCCGTACAGTGGTCCGACGCTTGCGAAGTAGCGTTCCAGACGCTCAAGAACCGCATATGTTCCAAACCCGTATGCTGTATGCCAGACATGGAAAAACCATTAGTGCTACAGACTGACGCATCAGAGATTGGAATAGGGGCGATTCTGTGCCAGGACCAAGGTTTGGGTTTACAGCCAATCACATGTGCCAGCAAGAAGCTAAACCAAGCGGAGAGGAACTATTCCACCATAGAGAAGGAATGTTTAGCATTGGTGTGGGGCGTACAAAAGTTCAAGCAGTGCCTGTACGATCGGACAGTCATTGTGCAGACCGACCACAGACCTTTGCAATACCTGCAGCAAGCAAAGACTACAAATTGTAGACTCATGAGGTGGGCACTTCAACTCCAACCTTTCGATCTGATAGTGGAGAGTATTCCAGGGAAGGAAAATGTACCAGCTGATTTCTTGAGCAGAACTGAGTAGCGTGGTTGTTAAGAACTAAAACTGTTAGTTTTCGTCTTGGTGGGGTGCTGTGTCACGCTACGCAGTTTGCAGTCGCGCGCCTATGTATATAGTTAAATCATCAGCCTGTACATAGAGGTTAAAAGTTACGGTAGTCAAGGGGAGAGAATCAGAATAAATTAATTTAGTTTATAATTAATAAAAGTAGCGAATGTATTGCGCCCGTGCAGAACGTACTATGTTAGAAAAACAGCATAGTTGGCTATTTTGTTATTGAGAAGATTAATTGCTGCCATGCGATATTCTATGTGTGAAATGCGTGCTCTAATCGCGAACGGTGCAGGGAATGAATTATGATGAAAAGAAGTATATTCTGGAAGATTCTTAGCTGATCGTATAAAACCCCTTGCACTGTATATTTTGATAGGAGCAGCAACAGTTGCATATCGCTTTTGTAGCCAGAATCAACGGATCCAAGTTGGGTCAAGGTGCCAGTTAGTGACTTTGTCTGTGGGTCGTACAGATCAGACCGTCAACGAAAAAGAGCCTATTAACGGAAGAGGAGGACTGTTTTGGGAACACTTTGGAAGTGTTTGTTTAACTAAAACTTTTCTAAGCTGTTTAGAATACCTACTGTGTATTCTCGGTGAAATCTGAGTTATCTACGTATAACGTCGGGTGACCTGTGACTCCGTCTAGGACTTCTTATGCCTGTGTAATCACCTTGCCTAACCATCTGTGCCTGTGTGTTTGTCCCGTCGTTCGTGTGTCTTTGTCTACAGGCCGGAGAATCCACTGGTAGCCGTAAGTTTTTTACCTCAATTTCTCAGTTGGCCATAGCGTTCGGGGGTTTGGGTTATGCATGCAGTGTGAATGAATAGTTAATTATGTTTTCTTAATTCTATTGTTTCATATTGTTTGCTGCATAAATACCTAGAGAGAGAGAGAGTTTTCTAAAATGTATTATAAATTAAATAATTATAAATTGATATAAAAGAATTCGCTGTTATGTAGCGAAGAGATGACAGAAAGGAGGTGATTGTGAATGTATACGCGCGATGACAGGTAGGATGAGTAAGGATGTGGAAAGGGAGACAACCATTCCGATAGCGGGGTGCTTGTGCAGTATATTGTAATATAATTATTAATGGTTGCGTATTCTTGTATGTATTGTTGTAGATGTACCAACAAATACAACACCAAAACCCTAGAGCAGACCATTGATGGTGTGCTGAAACCTTGCTGGTGTGAAGCTTGTGTGCCTCGGCCTATTACGCCGCGTTTTCCGTGTGTCAACCTCGGTTGCGAAGGTTCTGGTATTCGCCCAGGGAACTTTATTTCGTTTATAAAGCACACGCACACACACTCCACCACACACAACAAATAACTATAACCAATGATAATCTGTTGTGAGGAACGATAATTGTTTTACATGTGATAAATTATAAATTACAGCACATTGAGATATATTCAATTTGAATTGATTGATAAACGTTGTTGAGTAATATTACCTACTAGATTAAGTAACCCTGTGATTGTATAGTTTTGTCTGGGGGAATTATTTCGCCAGATATTATTTAATTAATAATTTAGATTATTTCTTACAACTTCTATTCTGCATAAAAGATAAATTTTCTATTCATTTTATATAATATAAAAGACTTGTTGTATCTATTTGAAGTTTAAGTGGAACAAAGTTTGAATAGTTATAAAGATTTAAAGCAGTTGCTTACTGTATATTTACCTTGTTGGCAGTAAGCTGTTTCAGCCATAATTATTATAAATCTCTTGTACATTTTGTAGTTAGTCATTTTCCATTTTGATTTAATTATCATTATTATTTTGAGCGAATTGTTTATGTATTAGTTTGGGGTTTTATTAGTGGGATTGAGGGTTGGTAGGTTGGGAAGTGGGATAAAGGGAGTTAATTTTGAGTATGAATGTGTGTGTGAAATAAAGAAATTGTCTTGTTACTTCTGGTTTTGTCTTTTAGAGTTTATTTAGGTGTTGGGTTTTTTTCTCGTGTGGAAGTGCACGCAAGTCGAACCACTGTTGAGGCAGTTGGGACGTGACAGTATATGTCTACGTTGATTGGTCCTGTATGCTACCAATATGTATATGTCTACGTTGATTGGTCCTGTATGCTACCAATGTATATATGTCTACGCTGATTGGTCCTGTATGCTACCAATGTGTATATGTCTGCGTTGATTGGTCCTGTATGCTACCAATGTGTAGATGTCTACGTTGATTGGTCCTGTATGCTACCAATGTGTATATGACTGCGTTGATTGGTCCTGTAGGCCTAGAATGTGTAGATGTCTACGTTGATTGGTCCTGTATGCTACCAATGTGTATATGTCTTCGTTGATTGGTCCTGTAGGCCTAGAATGTGTAGATGTCTACGTTGATTGCTCCTGTATGCTACCAATGTGTAGATGTCTACGTTGATTGGTCCTGTATGCTACCAATGTGTATATGTCTACGTTGATTGGTCCTGTATGCTACCAATGTGTAGATGTCTACGTTGATTGGTCCTGTATGCTACCAATGTGTATATGTCTGCGTTGATTGGTCCTGTATGCTACCAATGTGTATATGTCTACGTTGATTGGTCCTGTATGCTACCAATGTGTATATGTCTACGTTGATTGGTCCTGTATGCTACCAATATGTATATGTCTACGTTGATTGGTCCTGTATGCTACCAATGTGTATATGTCTACGTTGATTGGTCCTGTATGCTACCAATATGTATATGTCTACGTTGATTGGTCCTGTATGCTACCAATGTGTATATGTCTACCTTGATTGGTCCTGTATGCTACCAATATGTATATGTCTACGTTGATTGGTCCTGTATGCTACCAATGTGTATATGTCTACGTTGATTGGTCCTGGATGCTACCAATGTGTTTATGTCTACGTTGAGTGGTCCTGTATGCTACCAATGTGTATATGTCTACGTTGATTGGTCCTGTATGCTACCAATGTGTATATGTCTACGTTGATTGGTCCTGTATGCTACCAATGTGTAGATGTCTGCGTTGATTGGTCCTGTATGCTACCAATGTGTATATGTCTACGTTGATTGGTCCTGTATGCTACCAATGTGTATATGTCTGCGTTGATTGGTCCTGTATGCTACCAATGTGTATATGTCTACGTTGATTGGTCCTGTATGCTACCAATGTGTATTTGTCTACGTTGATTGGTCCTGTATGCTACCAATGTATATATGTCTACGTTGATTGGTCCTGTATGCTACCAATGTGTATATGTCTACGTTGATTGGTCCTGTATGCTACCAATGTGTATTTGTCTACGTTGATTGGACCTGTATGCTACCAATGTGTATATGTCTACGTTGATTGGTCCTGTATGCTACCAATATGTATATGTCTACGTTGAGTGGTCCTGTATGCTACCAATATGTATATGTCTACGTTGATTGGTCCTGTATGCTACCAATGTGTATATGTCTATGTAATCTAGAAAATAGGAGACAACCGTCAGTTTTGTAAGTTCAATGTAGACTCTCTTTTATTCAATTAATGACAACACAAATAACAAACGCGATGACTCAATTACAATGGACATCGATGTATATTAAGCAATAACTATAAATTAATCCCAAAACCTTTACCATCTTAAATTGTCTTTTCAAACAACCGTCAATACAATTTAGAAACTTACCTAGAAAATAGGAGACAACCGTCAGTTTTGTAAGTTCAATGTAGACTGACAGTTTGGAATTATAATTCTCCTCTCGCCCTATTGGGCTTTACCGTGTGAACACTATTCACACATACACACACACACACATACGTTCAAAACTATAATAGTGGGTTTATGTTCAAAACAAGGCAAACTGGGTTCCATCCTTTCCCTTCATTACAGACCATTCCTATTCACTCAACGGATACAATAGCCTCTTGTAAGGTTATCTGTCACAACCGTTTTCATTTTTGACAAAAACAAAAGGAGAAATTGCGCTATGAAATAGTGGGTTCATTTGATACTAGTGGGTTTTTACACATGCATATTGGACATCTGGGTTTCTGTGGAAAAACTGGGTTTATCACACACACGGACACAACCAAAACGTATAAATGGCCAAGGTTGCATTTGCAAGATTTCAGTACGTGAGTGCAGTACACTGACACTTTTAGTTTAATTCAACTAATAAAACAACTTTTACTATTGCTCAGAATTTCCTCTGATTTTGTTTTTATAATTTCAATTACAATATTTTCAGTTGATATATAGGCTACTGTACAGAATTAGAGCTGTTATTGAAGGATAGACTTTTGCCATTTACTTTAAGAACTGGGCGGTAGCTCAGTGGTTAAAGCATTGAACTGAGAACCGAAAGGTCTGAGGTTGTTACAGTGTACCTCTGGATAGGTCAGTGCATGACCCTCTTTTTCTCCCCATAGCCCAAAAAATAAATTATTAGCTGGTGTCAGTAAAAATCGAAAAGAAAAATTCGGCATTAAGCAAACATTTTTGTCATATTTACTTTGCTTACATTTACTTTGTATTGTATGGTTTTAAAGTTTTTTTAAATTTGAATCCAGACTGGAAGATCTTCAAAAAAAAGATATCTTGTTGTTCTCAAATGTTAACTGTGGATAATTTTTTTCATGTTCAATTTATTACTTTACTTCCAGATTTAAATCAAATCATTGAAGAAAAGGCAAGAAGGAGAAAGAAGAAAAAGTATGAGGAGTATGAAAAAGAATTAATAGAAAGAATGAGGAGAAGCGTGGAGAAAAAGCATAAAATCTCCAGAGGAAAAGAAAGAATGAGAAGGGTGGAAAAGTATACAAATCTTCATTGGAAAAGAAGAGGAATGGAAAAATAAAAAAGCAGAGAATTGGTAATGTAAAACAAACATATGAACAACATAACACAGACATAATTTGTTAACATTTTTATTTTGAAAGTGTCTAGTAGAGCATAATTTGTATATCTTTTTTATCAACTTCATATAGTTAAGTTTTACATAAATTGTTTATGGTTTCCCGTTACGTTAATATATTCTGAATAAGGATCAATTGAGTACAACCACTTATAATTCGTTTTTTTCCAGCACCTCAAAGGTATAATAAAACCATGTGAAGAGCAGAATATTATTATATAGTCATTAGTCTTGACATTGCTTTTTGATGAACAAGAACCCCGAGAATAACATATGTATTAACTTGGCAAAGAAATATAATTTGGTACTTTGCCTGATTAATCCACGCTTTCTCTTAAGTTTAAGACAGAAATCTACTACATAACAAAACGGGCCTAAAAACTAGTCTACACAATACAGAGCAGTAAATTTCCATTACTTAATGACAAGTAGCACCTCAAAAAGCTTTGAACATGATGAACACCATCAATCACTGGAAAGGCAAGTCCATATGACTCACATGCTCCTTATGGAACTCCCAATAAATAACACAAAAATGAGATGCCAGAAAAAAAAGTTAAATGATTGAAACGGTGGGTTTAAAATGCAAAGTAATACAAGCTTTGATATTTCGATGCTCTTGACCTTGACCTCCAGCTATAAATGCACTCATGTACGATAAAATAAACTACAGCAAAAGATTTTATTATTTTGGACATCTCCAATGACCTTCACCTTGGAGCAAGGTTGACAAAATATGCATGTGCGTCTCATTGATACCTATCATGCATCAAACAAGCTGAAGTTTAGTTAATATTAATAACTTAGGATTAACAAGAAATTTTGTGGAAAATTGACATAGCTTGACTAACATTTGTTGAACCTGTGACCTTGACCTTGAAGTGTAGTAATTCAATCACTGATAATTTTCGAGGTCTCGTGTAATTAGCCACTTTAAAGTTTTGCACAGATGGAAGGCAGACAGACAGACAACATTAACTGAAGGTCCCGGGTTCAAGCCCTGGCCGGGCCATTGTGTTGTGTCCCTGGGAAAGACACTTTACTCCTGTTTTCCTTCTCCTTCGGATGAGAGTATAAACCGAGGTCTAGTCTGTGTCGCATGCATTCCATCATAACGGACTTTAAAGATCCTGACGCTCATGTCCTAGACGGGTGAGTGCCGGTAACAAGAACACACCCAGCATGCACTTGGTCCTTCTCCTCCATCCCTGGCTGACCAGGATTGTGCTCAGTTGTCCGGGCGTCAGACCATGCGCCCAAAGGCTGCGGGTGGCGTCTCCGGCGGTTTGAGTTAGATCCTGTATCGGCCAGCGCCTTGATCCTTAGGCTAAGGCGCCTTACAAATGACGAACATTATTATTATTATTTAAACATGCAATTTTTTACTATTTAGGACTCATCTTGAATAGATTTGCAAACAAATTTGAATATATATTCTATATCTAAACGATTCATGGCACTTGGTTCACACCCTGGAGAACGGGGTAGCACTGATGGCAGCAACAAAGCTGATGGGGATGTTGTATGCATTTCGGTCTGCTGGCTTTGACGCCTTTTTCTAGCTTGTTTCTTGACTGAACCTTCCGATGAATTAGAGTCTTTAGAATCCTCATGCTGCTCTTCAGCCCTCCTGCGAACAAGTAGCAGCATCAGAACACAGGGTTTAAACAACAGAACAAATTCAGCGGCATAAGAACATTTTCAAACCAAGGGATGAGGATGGTCAAAGGGTGGGGTGGTGGGCCTGGGGTGGGAGAAGGGAATGGAAGTTGAAAAGAGTAGAGGCTTGAACTGGCTCAACTACAAAAAGGGATTGACTGACAATACTGTCTACTGATTCATCAATGAAATATTATATTCGGGACTTTAATTTTCTTGTACATCAATGTACTACTCACCCTCTTTAAAGTGTAAAAGAAACAAGCAAAACACATTTAAAGTTTAGGGGGTAGAGGTTGGGGAAAAAAGGGCACAAAAGCCCGGAGGAAGTGGGACAGCATTTTTTCCCACTAACCACTTCGACACACTAGCTACTAGCAACCAAGTTATAAAATAGTTATAGAAACTCTTATGCTTACTAGCTACTCAGTAAATAATAATAAATAATAATACAGGATGCTATGTACGCGCATTTCCCCAAGGCTCAAAGCGCGGCGATCTATACCAACATACACGCTCACCTGTCTCATTTACCCTCTCACACACCAAATACACATACATCACTCAAACAGGTGGTGTAAAGGCAGGGAAATCGCTATTAGAAGACGGAAGAAAATCGAACTTTTTATTTTTGAAATTTTTATATTGACTGCATCCTGTACCATTATTGAAGGGATGGAGGAAACCGGAGTGCCCGGAGAAAATCCTCGGTGACCTCAATAGTCTCGTACCTAAGTCACATACGTTCGCCCCTTGCGGGAATCGAACCCGCGACCTTCGGCATAGGAAACCGGCGACTTATCAACTGCGCCACGAGGCCACCCCATGAAAGCACAAGTACAAAGGTTCCTCAACATGCCTGCTTTTTAAAATCCAAAGCATACCTACACAACCTGAAAAGCCCAGAGCGAATTGTGTACATTATAATAATGTAATCTGCATTTCATGTGCCCCATTAACAACTGTAAAATTGAGCTAAAACTTTGATCTTATTCAACAAGGATGTCTAGCTCTGCCATGTACACTAATGTTCCCCCCCATTCTCCTCCCTCATCCAAGCTCTCCTCACCTCCCCCTTTGCAATGTAGAAACAATATACCACCAACACCTTGTGTTAGCAGGTCACAGTTTGATCTGAGGCGTGGAGCTGCCAGTTGTTAACTGCTTTGCTGTGGCACCGATTTTATACAGCAATCAATGAGTGTTTTTTTCAAAGCGAACAACAATATTATAAAATTCAATAAGTACTGACACACACCAGGGGTGTCGGATAGTGTAGTGGTTGGAGCACTCGCTACTGTGTCGAAAGTGAAGCACCGTCCGGTGCGGTTAGCACTTGGATGGGTGACCGCTAAGGTGTGAAGCGACAAACAACAACGCCCCCAGTTGACTCAACTGTGATTGAGTACCTACTCTCTTGAGGGTGGGGAAGGTAAAGCAGCGAGGGAGAGAGTTGGGCATCACCCTCATTACGCTGGCCCAAGATAAGTGTGATCTCCAACATCACGCTCCCCTACGGCCACAAGGCTATGGGACTACCTTTACCTTTACCTTTTTTACACACCAGCTGTCACCTGATGAGTACAATGAAGGCGATGAAGATGTTGATGGTGATGGAGTGGGACGTCTTCCTTCCAAACGCCTCCTGGGTCGTCGTCGGACTACAGCGACTTCTCCGCAACCGGATAAACTCGAGGCATAACAGGATGTTCTGGGAAAAAAAGGAATAACAGAATTTATTAAAATAATTATGCTTACTCAGAATTACAGCTAACAATTTGGGAAATGGAGTAGATGCAGATCTGAAAATGGTGCTCTAGCTATTAATGTGGACCCCACTGCAACAACGAGACAAATGACAGGGGTCTGAGACTGTTGGAGTTTGCCAGATACAACAATTTGATACTGGCAAACATGCTTGGTCTCCACAAAAAATCCAAATGTTAAGCAGTTTAATGCATCAATCAGTTTTCACATATTCTATTTCCCTTCATCCAAGGAAAACAGACAGGTGAACCATAAACCAAAAGATATAACTTATGTAGGTAACGGCAGCCAGAATTTTGTATTTTACTGTTTGTTGCAACATGTGGTTTTTTTTAAATTACATCAGAACACAAGGAAAATACAGAAAAATAAAAGTTGCAGTATAATAAATGGTACACGTTAAAAGCTTATTGTTTTTTATTCTGATAACATTGCATTTTGCCTACTAAAATTGTTATTCTGCAAAAATATTTTTAAACATTTATTTAATCAATCTACATATGAATAAAATAACACATCAATACCTCCCTTATTTACTTCTTGTACTATCTTCACTGACCGTCTTTTTTGTAAATGAGAAAAAATGCAAGTTTTGAAAACCCCAGTGTGAACAAAGGAGACATACATTTATCATGGTAACTGTTTCAATGTTCAAGAGACTTCACAAGACTATTCATTAATATCAGATACAAGGACGCTTAAAATGCAGCAAATTTATTTTTGTGTTTTTCAAAAAGTAACAAACAAAAATGCAGACCCTGTGTTGACAATCGACCACAACATCCACACGAAAATTGATATGATTTTAAAAGTACAAAAGCACACCGAAAAAGCTTGAAATTTTAACAAGGGAACATTTTAAAGCCACATCCTAGAAGCACAAAATATAGATTAAAGAACAATTTACAGAGACAGAAGGACAAAACACAACTGAATAAAACGAAAAAACACGTACCTCCATCTTGCCAGCCGGCTCGTAGCGTGTGGCGTTCCGAGTTACTTCCCCTGACAGTGCGTGTATTCGACTGGTTGACCAGCGGGAACACACATCGCGGCATGTTAACTGGCTCAAACTCAAAGTTGACTCAACCGCAATTGTGGGTTTCACCGCTCAGACTTTGCGTATACACTTTTTTTGTTATTCCTATTGCAAAGCCGGTTTTAAAAAAACTGAGTTTCAGATTTTGGAACCCAGTATTTTTTTAAACCCAGTTGCACGTAAGTGTAACCTATGCATAAACCCACTGTTATGGTTAGGTACGTACACACACACACACACACACACACACACACACATCTATTCAAATACGAAATTCTAAGAAGTCCACTGCATTACACCCTCCCTTTCTCAAAACATTGCCCTGGTTGGACAAGGGGAAACAGGGGAAGAGGAATCCAGATCCGGTTGTAGGCGACCAACACTGTCATGGGTACCATCTCCACTGGCTTCCAGTCTGTCATCGCGACCTGTAGCTGGTTGGCATTGGTCTCTCCCGGCCGGCCCAGTCCACTGTAGGTGAACCTGGATGGCTGCCGCCTGACACGCACCGGCCGTCCTGCTGGCGTGTCCTGACTGTTCACCTCATCTTCCGCGGAAGCTTCGTCCTCGCCGCCTGACACAGGTGGGGGATCCACCACCGGGGATTCCAAACCTGGTGTCTGAGATTCGTGGTTTGGGGAAATATCCTGCCTCTCCGGGGATGCTATCAATGTAACTGGAAAGTGGGCTGAAGAAAGGGGGCTGAAAGTTGGGGTTTGGGTGTAGATCGGAGTGACTGGATCTTGGACTGCGGGTGGGGTCACTGGAGTGGGTGTGTGATTAGGGACCACCGAGGAGTGCCCTTCAAATCCGCCTCGAAGCCCCTGAGGAATAAACACCATAGCATCAGGATTCAGGGTGGTCGAGTCGTCAGCGCTGCTATCTGCGTGTGTCTGACCAGATCCAGCCACTTGTACTTGGCCTTTAGACTTGATCCCATTCCTTGTGCTCGGGGCAGGCACATCATGCTCCAGAGGCAGAGAGTCACACGGAAGCAGCATGTTCCTGTGAAGAACCCGCGTCTTCACCTTTCGCAACTTGTCATTTTCTGGCTTCACCTCGAAGACTGGAGCATCTTCATCCATGCGGCGGATCACCACATAGATGTCCTCTTCCCAATACGAGCGGAGTTTTCCCGGTCCTCCACGCTGTGCCAAGTTCCTGACGAGAACTCGATCACCAGGCCGCAGCTCAGTCACCCTCACCTTCCTGTTGTACTGCCGCTCATTGTGCTTTGCCTCCTGTCTGGCTGTGTCTCCGGCTTTGGTGTAGGCTTCTCTCAGCACTTTGCTGAAGTTATCCGCGTACTCTGATATGCCTGGATGTTGATTCTGTTCCCCGTTGTCGAGTCCAAACATCAAATCTACAGGCAGCCTGGGAGTACGGCCGAAGAGCAAGAAGAAGGGTGAGAACCCCGTGGCGTCGCTCTTCATACAGTTATAGGCATGGACCATTTTATTGAGGTGTAAGTGCCAGCGGCTCTTCTGGTCCTTTTCTAGCGTCTTGAGCATTGACAGCAGGGTCCTGTTAAAGCGTTCCACCTGTCCGTTTCCTTGAGGGTGGTACGGTGAGGTGCGAGATGACGAGATGCCGCATAGTTTCTGGAGCTCTCGCAGGACCCTGTTTTCAAACTCGCCTCCCTGATCATGATGGATTCTTGCAGGTAGACCAAAACGAGGGATGAAGTCGTTGAACAACTTCTCAGCCACTGTCCTAGCCGCCTTATTCCGGGTTGAATAAGCCTGCGCAAACCTGGTAAAGTGGTCCATAACAACCAGGATGTATTCAAATCCGCCACTGCTTGTCTCCAAATGCAGGAAGTCAATGGAAACAAGTTCCATGGGTGCCGTTGTGGTGATGGTTTTCATCGGCGCTCTCGTGTGTCGCGCCGGTGCCTTGTCCTTGATGCACTTGCATCGCTGTGTAACGTAATGCTCTATATCTGCGGCCATGTAGGGCCAGAAAAAACGTTCCTGGACCAACGCTGTTGTCTTCTCCACCCCCATATGTCCCATGTCATCATGGAGCAGTTTTAGTACTTGAGGCCTGTATGTTTTTGGTAGGACCAGTTGTTCTTTGATTTTCCCATCCTCAGGATTTTTACTGACTCTCACCAGCAGGCCTTTATTGTTGACTTTCAGCCTGTCAAATTGTCTTTTCAAAGCCTGAGCCGCTTGGGTCTTACAAAGAAAATCACCGGCTTTCTTCTTCTTTGCTTCCAGCATGGGTCCTATGTCGTCATCCTCTTGCTGCGCTTTGTGCAGGTCCGCTAAGGCGATGCCCGCGATGGACGAGACCTCTGTGTCCGACAGGACTGACGCATCACACGACAGTGCGCAAATCCACGGTGAATTTCCCTCTTGCTGCAGCGTGCTGGCTTGGGCCACTGCATGGAACACGGCTGTATCCATCTTCTCTGTGTGACTGTGCTCCATGGGCATTCGGGACAGGCCATCTGCATCTCCGTTTAAACGGCCTGGTTTGTAGCGCACATCAAAGTTGTAGTCCGCCAGTTCTGCGACCCAACGGTGTCTCGCTGCGTCTAACCTTGCTGTGGTGAGGACGTACGTCAAGGGATTATTGTCGCTGAACACGGTGAAGTGAGGAGCGTGATATAAATAGTCCCTGAACCGCTCAGTGATGGCCCACTTCAGGGCAAGAAACTCCAGCTTGCCGGAGTGAATGTGATAGTTCTTTTCCGCCGTCGTCAGGCTCCGAGAGCCGTACGCTATCACTGCTTTACGTCCGTCCTCTTGCTGTTGGTACAGAACTGCACCCAGGCCGTCCTGTGACGCATCCACGTGGAGTGAGAACTCTTTGGAGAAATCAGGATAGGCCATAACCCGGTTGGATGTGAGATAGTCTATCAGCTTGTTCAGCACAGTGGTATGTTCTTGCGTCCAATTGACAGGAGATTTTGGTGACGCCTGGCCATTTTTCTTCTTTACCACGCCCCTACCTTTCGCCTCCAGGAGCTGGAAGAGTATCCTAGATCGCCGCGAAAAGTCAGCGATGTACTTCCTGAAATAGCCCAGGAATCCAAGCAGGCGCCTGACTTCGCCCATTGTCTTGGGCCGCTGGCTCCTCAGTGCCTCCACAGCCTCTTTGTCCGAGTCATCCATTCTATAGCCCTTCGCTGACACCACATGACCCAAAAACTTGACCTCTCTGCGAAACAGTATACATTTGTTGGGTTTCAGTTTGATGCCTTTTTCTCTCAGAAGCCTCAGTACCTTCCTGAGATGGTCGAGATGTTGCTCAAAAGAGACGCTGTATACCAAGGCGTCGTCCATGTACGGAACGCAGCACTCGTCGCGGACCTCCTTTAGAGTCTCCTCCATGAACCGTTGGTAGGCAGCTGGAGCTCCCGTGAGGCCAAAGGGGATCCTAACCCACTCCCAAAGTCCCCATGGCGTCACAAAGGCAGTCAGATGACGAGCTTCTTCCTTCATAAAGCCCTGGTGGTATGCTTTGCCTTGATCAAGCGTGGAGAACCATCTCTTGCCTCCCAGTACGTTCAGTGAGTCTTGTATCCTAGGGATAGGGTGACTGTCCTTCATAGATTTCTGGTTGAGCTGGCGGTAGTAAATACACAGCCGCAAACTGCCGTCTTTCTTCCTTATGTAGACCATAGGACTGCTGTATGCACTCTTTGAAGGCCGGATCCACCCTCTTCTCTTGAGGTCCTCTAAGTATGCCTTCACCTCGGCGAACATCGGCGGAGGGATCGAGACATACGCTTTTTGAACCGGCATTCTGTCCTTCAGGTTGATGTCAAGCTCCAGTTCTTCCACACACCCGACGTCATTATCGTCTCTCATGAACGTGCGGCATTCTTCCCGCAGGACTTGACGAACGCGGCGCTTCTGATCCTCGCTTAGAGGTGCATCATTGAGATCCACTGCTGGATCCCATTCCTCCACATCCAACTCTATCTCCGTCACTTGCACTTGTGACAGATGCACCACTTGCGAGAGGACCCTGGCTGGCGTCTTCGGGAAAGCATCCCTTAGCACGTCTGGCTCCAACTCCTCTAAGAAAGGGCAGATCGCATTGTAACCCAGGATTGGGGTGGTTACGCTCTCCATGTCCGTGACGACGAATGGAACGACCATGTCTTTCGTTTTGATCGACACCCTCAGCGTGCACCATCCCAGCAGAGGAATGTGGGTGCCGCTTGCTGATGTCAGTCTTAACTGGGTCCCTTGGTCTCCCCATTCATGCAGCGCTCGGATTTCCACTCCGCCAGTGTTCGTCTTCAGCCATTTCTTGGAAATGAGGCTGGCTTGGGCCCCCGTGTCCCATAGCAACTCCATTGACTCGGCCCCGAACCAGGCATCTCGCTCCTACTAGTTCTGCAATTCTGTTCTTGAATCTCTCACTGCCGGGGTCTGTGGCTATACTTGCCAGGGTAATGAAGGAAAATTTCATTTCTGGAGGGTCTTCTTTCTCTTCAGTCACGGCTGCCCCCCTCAGCGTGACTCGCTCCCGTTTCCCTGGTTTTTCTGAGCTTTAGGTTGCCTGCAATCTCGCTCGAAGTGAGATTCGCTCCCACATCTCCAACAGTGAGTACATCTCTGTTTATTGTTCCTTCGACAATCACCACATCTGAACTTTTGTCTTGTTGTCTTTGTCTTGAGTTCTGCCTCAAGGCTCTGAATTCTTGCGTTTAGCTGATTCAACTTCTCCTCTCTGTCCTCCGATCGCCTCCTCTTTCTACTAGAGTCGTCTGCCATCAGCTGAGTCTTGACCTCTTCGCAACGCTTAGATACCCGATCTTGAGATATCGTAGTCAGTCTGTTGATCTCGGCTATGATTGTCTCATCTGCAGCATTTTGTTCGATCAGAGCCTTCACCGTAATCCTCATTTCCACGTCAGACAGCCCCTTGATGAACGCGTGGTGGTACGTGGAGTCTATCAGACTGTCTGGGTAACTTGGCTCTTTGGATCCCCTCGCTGCCAGCTTGATTCGCTCCCTTGTGTCCAACAGCCTCATCATGAAGTTTGCGGCCGTTTCTTCGGCCCTTTGTGAGGCACTCGTCAATGAAGCAAATAGTTCAGTTGCGGAAGGCTCTTTGAAGTGTTGTTGAACTAGACGGCACACTTCATTGAGGTCCAGTTTTGCCACTTCCAAGTAGTGCTTCAGTGGTAGGTCAGCAGGCATTGCGTTCACCAAAGCTTCCTGAATTTCATGATCTGAGTAACCTTTCTGCACGGCACACTCAATCTGTCGCTTGATGCTGGTGTAACTGGTGAAGTTCAACTTTAATTCGTGCCGAACGGTAACTGTCGTCGACGATGGCTTGTTTTCGTGTCTAGGGACTTCATTTTGGCATTTATTTGCAGACAGCAGTTTCTTCACTCGTACGATCGTCGTCTGATCCTCCGCCGACATTTTCATCAAGTTTCCAGTGACATCCGCCGTCAATTCGTGTTCGTTCAACGCCGCAGCACTCCCCACACCAAGCAGAGTAGCAACGGCAATTTTCAGTTGAAGAGACGCATGGCACACCTCCGCCAGCACCTCCATCTGTATGTCCTCCATCTTGAATGCAGGACAGTTGAACGAGCCCCCAAATGTAATCTAGAAAATAGGAGACAACCGTCAGTTTTGTAAGTTCAATGTAGACTCTCTTTTATTCAATTAATGACAACACAAATAACAAACGCGATGACTCAATTACAATGGACATCGATGTATATTAAGCAATAACTATAAATTAATCCCAAAACCTTTACCATCTTAAATTGTCTTTTCAAACAACCGTCAATACAATTTAGAAACTTACCTAGAAAATAGGAGACAACCGTCAGTTTTGTAAGTTCAATGTAGACTGACAGTTTGGAATTATAATTCTCCTCTCGCCCTATTGGGCTTTACCGTGTGAACACTATTCACACATACACACACACACACACACACACACACACACACACACACACACACACACACACACACACATCTATTCAAATACGAAATTCTAAGAAGTCCACTGCATTACATCTACGTTGATTGGTCCTGTATGCTACCAATATGTATATGTCTACGTTGATTGGTCCTGTATGCTACCAATGTGTATATGTCTACGTTGAGTGGTCCTGTATGCTACCAATGTGTATATGTCTACGTTGATTGGTCCTGTATGCTACCAATGTGTATATGTCTACGTTGATTGGTCCTGTATGCTACCAATATGTATATGTCTACGTTGAGTGGTCCTGTATGCTACCAATGTGTAGATGTCTACGTTGAGTGGTCCTGTATGCTACCAATGTGTATATGTCTACGTTGAGTGGTCCTGTATGCTACCAATATGTATATGTCTACGTTGATTGGTCCTGTAGGCCTAGAATGTGTAGATGTCTACGTTGATTGGTCCTGTATGCTACCAATGTGTATATGTCTTCGTTGATTGGTCCTGTAGGCCTAGAATGTGTAGATGTCTACGTTGATTGGTCCTGTATGCTACCAATGTGTAGATGTCTACGTTGATTGGTCCTGTATGCTACCAATGTGTATATGTCTACGTTGATTGGTCCTGTATGCTACCAATGTGTATATGTCTACGTTGATTGGTCCTGTATGTTACCAATATGTATATGTCTACGTTGATTGGTCCTGTATGCTACCAATGTGTAGATGTCTGCGTTGATTGGTCCTGTATGCTACCAATGTGTATATGTCTGCGTTGATTGGTCCTGTATGCTACCAATGTGTAGATGTCTACGTTGATTGGTCCTGTATGCTACCAATGTGTATATGTCTGCGTTGATTGGTCCTGTATGCTACCAATGTGTAGATGTCTGCGTTGATTGGTCCTGTATGCTACCAATGTGTATATGTCTGCGTTGACTGGTCCTGTAGGCCTAGAATGTGTAGATGTCTGCGTTGATTGGTCCTGTATGCTACCAATGTATATATGTCTACGTTGATTGGTCCTGTATGCTACCAATGTGTATATGTCTACGCTGATTGGTCCTGTATGCTACCAATGTGTATTTGTCTACGTTGATTGGTCCTGTATGCTACCAATGAGTATATGTCTGCGTTGATTGGTCCTGTATGCTACCAATGTGTATATGTAGCACGGTTGAGACAAAAACGACAAATAAAACATGATCACATCAAGATATTTGTAATTTTTAGTGATAGTTGTAATTAGGTCTAAAAATAATAATATATAAATTTACGGTAACATTAAAAAAATAGGGTCGGTAGGTCAAATTCTTTTTCTTTATTCTTTTTTTATAACCTTTTCCACTTTGGAAGAGATTTCTTTGGCTTCTTTTTCCATATTCTTTTTTCAGACGACCCCCCTCCCACCCCCCACCCCCCCAAAAAAAATATTAGGGGCGGTCGGGATACCGTAAACCGTCTTTTTAAATTTAAATTTAATTTTTTTTTGCCTTATCGCATAATGATTATAACTAATTCACGATAATTGTTATCATTACTCCAAAATTGTAATAATCAGGTTTTGGCGCTATGAAAGCATGGCAAATACTCATATTTATTAATTAACACTACGGATTAACAGGATAACAGGATTTTATTTCGCCAATTGACATGTAATAGCTACAACTTTCGGAATATTATTTGGTGTTGGACAATGGTAGAATGTTTTATATTTAACATCTCTCTATCTCTCTCTCTCACTCTTTCTCTCTCTTACACACACGCACACACACACACATACCTACATACACAAATACACACATGTATGCACAACCACACACACTCGCACAAGCATACCCAACAGATAAAGAGATATATATATATATTAAAACACAAATGACTAGTCTAAAGTGATCACAAAAACATTCTAAATTAAAATAGTCGCTGTAGTATCTAGATATAGATGTACGAGCATGTAGGGAGGAGCAGGGCGTGCGCACGGCAGGGGGATGCGGCGTTTAGAGATCTTACAGTTTGAGGGTAAAAGGAATCTTTAAAGCGGGAAGTGTGGGATCTGAAGGAATTACCAGTATTTCTGTCAATTACATAGAACACGGTCGTGTACATTTAGAGATAGTAAATATGAGCGTAAAGCGCCTCATGTTTTTCTGGCGCCTTTTACTGCAATTTATGGCTGTTTTATGAGCTTTTAAAAGGCGTGCCAAAGCGCTCTGGGAATCCGGCATTTGCTAAATATAATATATATTCGTATATCTTGCGTCTTTGGTTAAAACAAAAAAAATTACAACCCTTCTACATTATGGTTGTATAACATTACACATTAATATCTGCTGGAATGATCTTTTGTTTAACAAGATAGTCCCGAGTAAATAACGATAATGAAAAGATACCAACCAGTTTACCAGCATCTGAAAGATCCATTTTCCCCAATTCAATAGGTTTCATTTTTAAAAGAGATTTTGCAATCATAGCATAAGCTGTATTTAAGCCCACTAAGACAACACTATGGTATCCAAGATTTACAATTGTTTGTTCATATGGTACACTCATTTTTTATATATAATAAAAAAATAATAATAAATTATTACTGCATTGAAAACAAATCTAATGATGGCTTCAACGATGGAGATAATTCAATTTCTTTTTCTACAAGTGGTTTTGGGGGTTTCTGTTTATTTTTTCCTTGGCGGTATTTATATATTATGTACCCACTTGCACCCACTACACCGGCTATACATAAATAATATATGTTATTTGAAGATTGTACTGGTTGTATTGGTTGTATTGGTTCTTCTTTATTTGTTGTTAATGTTTGTTGCATTATTGTTTCTTCTTTTGGTGATTCCTTTTTTCCTAATATGTTTGCTTTTGTTTGTCTGTTCCATCTATGTAACTTGTTAAATTCTGCTAACTTCTTTCCAGCTGCAATTCTTCCTGGGCTCTTTTGTTTAGTGACTGTCACTGGGTTCTGTTGATTCTCTGAATTCTTCACCTCCGTCTCCTTCTCCATCTCTGGATTGGAAGAGTCCATTTTTAATAGCAGAGAAATTTATGTGTTGAAAAGTAATTAGCCCGGCTGAAAATGGTGCCAACAAGCTTCCAAACTTATAATATAGATTTCTTGATACCTCACTAATCCCATTGACAATAACTGGATCTTGAACCAAATCATCAAATAAATCATTCTCACAATCTAAAGTAACAAAGGTCGACACAGCTTTGGTATATAATTTCACAATCGAACGCCCTAAACTTTTAACCATTAAAGCGCCGAGAACTTTATCATATTTATTATGTAATATAATGATCTCTTCTGGCCTCAGTCTTTGCACTTGTTCAGTAGTTAAGTCAACACCAAGATAATACTTTGACTTTCCGGAAGCTACTAATGCAACCAGCCTGTCTCTTTTCTCATTGTCAACACCTGTAACTGTAACATTAATAGCTTCTTGCATTAACAAGTCATCACAATTCATTTTAAGTACAAATAAAATAAAAAACTAAATTAAAAAATGGCCGGTGCTGCAATGGTGCTTGGTTCTGCTGCTGTAAATGCCCTAGCCTTTTCAGGATCAAATTATTTGTTTTCAAAACTGGACAGTAAAGAAGAATCAAAACGGCATAACTTAGCAATGGAAAAATTACAACAAGATCAGGCCGAATACGAGAAAAACAGACTAATGCAGCTTGATTTTGTTAATACAAGATTGAAAGAAGAAGGCCATGCAGATAAAACATTCGAAGACGTTGATGAAGCTTTGCACCAATATTATTTATTAACTGGCACGACACTCCCTTCATTAAAGCAACCAGTGTTATCCGATTACTACACACCTAACATTGCACCTACAATGTCAGAGACCGGAGAATTAATTTTAATTGTGTTTGGAATAACAGTAGTTTATTACCTCGTTAAACAAAAATATAAATCTAAATAAAATATGACTTCGCGTTTGTCTAGATTATATTATTCTCAATCCGGATATTGGAAAGGGATGACGGCAGTTAATAAACTAGTAGAAAAGACTGGCTTGTCAGAAAACGTAGTTAAACAATGGTTATCGAAGCAAGCTGTATGGCAAATCTATCTTCCACCCCCGAAGAAAATAATAAGACCAAAATTTGAAAACTCCAGACCAAATGACACGCACCAAATAGATTTGTTATATCTTCCCCATGACAAAATATATAGAAAGAAATACAGGTATGCCCTTACTGTTATTGATATAGCTACCAGGTTTAAAGACGCGCATGCTCTTAGGACAAAAAATTCAGCTGAGGTCGCTCAAGCCTTAAATGCGATTTATTCAAGAGGGCCTCTAAGGTTCCCTAGACTTATTCAATGCGATGAAGGGTCTGAATTCAAAGGAGCTGTTAACCAGCTTTTGTTAAAACATAATGTAACTGTTAGAAGAGGAGTTGTTGGATTACACAGATCACAGGGTATTGTAGAAAACTTTAATCGGCAACTGGCAGAAAGGTTATTTACTTATCAGTATTCAAAGGAGTTGTTTACTGAAACCACTAATACAGAATGGGTTATTAGGCTGCCTCGAGTTTTAAGGGAAATGAATTCAGAACCAGCCAGAGTTACAGGATTAAAACCAGTTGAGGCTATTAAAAAGAAACAGATTGTTGTTACCGTTTCAAAGCCTGGTCAGCCGGATCTAACTTTGATGAACAAAACTGTTAGATACCTTTATCAGCCTGGAGAAGTTGCTAATGACACTAGAAGGCGAGCTACAGACCCAATTTGGTCATTAAGCGTTTATGAAGTTGACAGAGCATTATCTACTGATCCGCCTGTATATTATTTAAGACCGAGAAGCGATCGTAGAACACCACAAAGAAACTTTGTAAAAGAAGAACTTCAGATTGTTCCACCAGACACAGTGCCATTAAGATAAATGAACTATAATCATCACCACTATTACTTACCTTCAACCTTTTTTTTTTGACTTAGTGACTTACATCTAACTTAATTAAGTCGACTTTTAAAAAAACTTATAACTTACAATAATTAAATTATAAAAGAACTTACTTACTTACATCTAACTTAATTAAGTCGACTTTTAAAAAAACTTATAACTTACAATAATTAAATTATAAAAGAACTTACTTACTTACATAAGTATTGTATAGCCAGTTGGTTGGTCAGTTTTTAATAATAATTTTAAGTGCTTGCCTTTTTTTAGCTGTTCTTTTAATTTAGTTCTTTCCTCTTTTGATTCAATTACGTCATTTTCTTTTAAACAGTTATCAAAGCTGTCTCGATCTTTGCAATAAAACAGGCACACGAATTTTACTTGTTCTCTAAAATCCTTTAATATTGAATTAAATTTCTGCGTGATTAACCAGACACTAATTTTCACATGGCGTCCACTGAAAGCCAGCTTGCTCAATATGTTCCGTTTTAATACAATATCTTTTTCTGCACTGCAATCATCGATTAAGAATAACGTATTACCCTCATTCTCAAACAGGTTATAAAAATACGTTAAATACTCATTGAGCTTGCCATTGGTATTTACAACAAAGATATTTTCATCTGTCCAGACATACTTACGATCTAAGTAGGTTTTATTATATTGAATAGTTGGGCAAAAAATTACTATATAATCAAAGTGGCCTGCGTAATATTTTTCTAACAAATCCAGAACAAAGACAGTCTTTCCGCATGACGTCATGCCAACGATCATTCCACAATGAGGATCACGAGGTAACAAAGAGGTCATTTTTAATATACTAAATCTTTTAATCTTCCATTTTCAATGTTTAGCTGAGCATCCATAATTATATACATGTATACTGTAACTGATTCTGACCTAGCACTTGCTTCCCTATGCAATTCAATTGTTATACCATCTGTTCCGTTTTCAATTCTTCTTCCAGATCCATGAAGTTCATTGGTGGGTATGGTTCGAAAGTCTAACCACAACGCAAATTTATTCACCAGATAATCTTGCAGACGTGTGTCATGCAAATGAAGATCCTTAGAAATCAAATCCACAGTGTCAGTCCGTAATCTACCTCCACCCAAGATTTTTCTAATCTCATCAAACTGTTGAAACCCCATCATTCCATTCGCGAATAATTGATTAGGTTTACCTTCAATCACAACAGACGCTTTTGAAATATTAGGATTGATAAAATTCTCGCTGTCACGATTGTAATTAGATTCTTTCACAAACAACAACAGTACACCTTTAAAACTTCGAGCAGGTGAATTTATGTTGATGGTCCATAGTGCATCTAATAAATCTTTATTAAACTGTCTGTAGCGAACGATCCTATCATAATAAATTGCTAGTTTGTCATATTGGCCCCTGATCATCCTACTGAGTTCAGCGTGAGTGACCACTTCGTATTCAAGCGTGATGTCTGTAATTGTATACCTAGCATCATTGTCAGAACTAATTATCACTTGAGAATAATCATTGAAAATAATTTCGTAAGACAGCCTATCGTTAAATGAACCTTGATGAAATGGCAGATGACTGTGTAGCAGTTCAAAATCGAGTGGAAAATAAAACCTGTTTTTGTATACAGCAGCTAATGCATTTTCACCTTTGTTAGAAGTGACAGCATCGCCAGCTTTGATTCGAAGTTTTGCCACATTGGCGGCTTGAATCCCCTGACCAACTAAATCTTCCCTTTCATATTTACTCAGCCACAGATCTGTGTAACAAAACAAAACACCGGCGTCATCGATACTTTGGATTTCTCGCCCATCAAGTTTAATAACCATTCTTTTAATTATAGCTCTGCCTAGATTGTTGACTATGGTTCTGTTAGGATCGTCGTCAGAATTCAGACTAATTTTAAATCCCAATTTAGGACTGCCTGGAACTATTACATCATCAGGACCTAAATTTGGAAATCTTATGGTTAGTAGCTGATTAGGCTCTATGCTGCTTGGATTGTTTGTAATAATTATTGTGCTTTTCTCACCTTTGATGCCTAAAGGCGTCCTCAATCGACGTGTAGGGTCTAACAAGTTTCCGTAGCTTTGCATTTTTAATGCGATAAAAAAAAATTATATTTAAAAATGGCAGAAGGCGGTGAAGCTCCGGATGAAGTGTTTAAACCTGATGAACCTAATGAAGACCACGACGTCACACTGCTTTCAATGGTAGGAGATGACATGAGCCAAACAAGGCTAAGTATAGGAGAAGAATTACGTCAAGTAACTGAAACCCAAAAAGCCAGAAAAATCAATAAATTTTACAATTACATCGGGCGCGAGTTACCTGATTATGTTAGTCCCAGCGACTTCGAACTAGACAAAAATAATCACTTGTTTATAAACACTAATGTATCCGGTAAAAAAGTGAGAGTACAGTTAACTATGTTAAAGAATCCTGATAAATTTTATGCATGGTCTACTTTGAAAACTAAACTCCCAGTGACTGTAATACGATCATTGGGGCTTTCCGATAATAGAGTGCCAGCGTTGCATCGCCAAGCAGTAGCTTCACTTCAACGAATAGATGCATCGTTAAGTTCAGAAATAGAACTACAAGACTTAACTAACTTAACTAGTTCTGCATTAGAAGTAAATAAAGAGTTAACAACCTTACAAACAAATGAGGACACCAATATTGATCAGGTTATGGAAACTATCAATGACACGCCATTATTGCCACTGCGTGAACTTCAGGGCTTAGATAAAGCTTTACAATCTGTGAGAGGGGAGACAATGATGAATTTAGCCAAGCTCGGTGAGCTCGACAAACATATAGAAAAACAAAAAAATAAACTAGCAGAAGCTGATGACGCGAACTTAAGCATTGAGGTAAAACAGTTGATTCAAAAGCGGCTCGCAGACCTTTACACAGAACGCGCGGCAAGGCTAGAAGCCTTATCCATAAACAGAGAAAAATTAATAACTAATTTCGCCAGAATAAAAGAAACGGTGCATAAAATTTTACACGAAGACACTACACTTGCAGAAAGAATTCAAACACTGTTCAGAGAGCAAGGTGTTACAATATTTAGCATTCTTACAGCTGTTGGGATGACAATAAGCACACTAGTCTTAGCACTGACTAGAACCGTAGGCATCAGTGCCGGTGGACCTGGTGGACCTGGTGGACCTGGCGGTAGTCCGGTTAAAGACTGGATTAAGAGAACATTACAAAGCATAGCTAACTTATTGAAACGCTTAGGTGACAAACTTGTAGACGCACTTCCAGGAATATTAGGTTCTGTATTTTCATGGATATTTAATACTGCTTCTAAAGTTGTGGTTTGGGCGTCTGAGCATCTGTGGTCTTTGTTTATAATAATATTACTCTGGCTACTTAAAATAGTAAATCCCAATTAACCCAGCAAACAATAAACCCCCTGTAAGCGCTAGACGTGAAACCCCATGATCAGTTACCGGCATTTGCAGTTCCGGCAAGCTTGGCAAACTCGGAAGTGGTGGCGAACTTAAAGGTTCATTATTAGGCCTAGCAGTAAATACCGTATTTGCTGTATTCACTGTATTCGTTGTGTTCAATGTATTCACTGTATTTATTGTAGGATTGTAGCCTATATGAAACTGAGGGTCGGCAATCACTATATTGTTGTTGTAGTTTGATATAGTTCCTATCCTAAGCTGAAGGTCTGAAGGCAACATATACAGTCCTAAACCTATTACGTAATCTACTTTCGATCTAGCATACTTTAAAGTGTCCTGATATCTTTTAATACTCGCGGGCAAATCTACTGCCGAATTAATAGAATCTTCAATGTTGGCTAGAAACTGCTTTTGTGCATCGAAGCTAGTTCCTTCCCCAATGATATTACTTCGTGTTTGTGCTTGAGACCCCAGAATGCACCACGCATACGTACGAATAGATTCATTCAGCCTTTCCACCCCACTTTGAGTAAATCCGTTTGATGTGTCTAATATAAAAGTGCTGTATGCTGTACTTTGTTTTTGTCTGATATACAGTAAAGGAACCTGGCTGTTGTGGTTAAATGATGTAAATCCAGGTACGTAAGGCCCCGTGTATAAATTACCTACAGCGTATCTAAATAAAGTTCCCATCCCGTGATTGAGGTCTAGTTTTTGTCTGAAGTCTGTTTTAGTATCAATTCCGAATTCATTGCACAACCTTTGATACGCTTTCTTGTCAAAGCCATTGTTAAAGGGATTAAAGTTTTTGTCAGTAGGTAACGGAGCCTGAAGTTCAGACAACACCCGCCTCACTTGATAATACAAATGGAACAGATAAATAGACTTCAACATGGGATCTGGGTGATTAAGGTGATGAACGTAAGAAACTCCGCAACCAGTTGTAGCGCATGACACGGCAAAATTAATTTGATTCTGAAAGAACTGCATACCCCCGTTGTTTAGCCATTGGTTAGCTAAAAAGTCGCTCGTAATGTCTGGGTTGAGGTAATGATCAAAAATATTATGGGGGATAGTTTCGAAATGGACGTTGGCTGCCACAGCTATTGTCAGCTTGGTTAGGTCGACTGCTTTTTCGTAATAATAAGGCCCTGTAGTATACTTTGCAGCTTTGTTATATTTATAAGGCGCGTACATTTTTATTATATTTAAAAAAATATGTTTGTAACTTTCGAATCTGTAAAATCAGGTGTGCCCATTGAACTTCAGCATCCTATTGACAACAAAAACAGGGACCTTAACGTAATCCTACATGAAATATTCTACACGGTTAAATGGTTAAATATTAGTCATGATCTAAACAACAACTGGATAATGATTAATAAAAAAAGGCACTTTATTCATGCCGGCTATTATGACTTCTGCAGACTTACTGAAGAATTGTTTAAACCTCATTCGATTGAAGCAAAAATGAACCCTGCAAACTTGATAGTAACTTTAACTTTCCATAAAACCCTGCATAAAGACATTACCAGCGTTACACTTGCGCCAAAGCTGGCAGAAATATTAGGTTTCCGTGGCAATGAATTATCTTTATCTGACAGCTCCAGCACTGTCGGCAGTTCTATAAGATTTATTGGATCAAACCCTATGAATTTGTTAATTAATAATAGATTGTTTGTGTACCTTCATCAACTGAAGACATCGGAAAACTTAGTAAACGGAACTCCTAGTACATTGCTAAGGATAATCTCAACTCAGAGAGAATCTTACTGCGATCCAGTTTCATTGAAATTTCTGCCTCAAAAACGCCACTTAAGTCAGGACTATCATACTAGTTTCTGCTTCAAAATAACTAACCAAAACAACGAAATTGTAGACTTTGAAGATCTTACAATTATTCTCGAGATAAAATAAAGTTTAATTTTAAAATACAATGTCAATCGGCCCTCAAATTCCAGTAACCTGTCCTACCATTGAACTGAAAGACTTAGCAGACACAATTGACTTTGATGCGAATGCTATTGTTGGGTCTATTTACGGTTTCGAATTTACACAAAATGGATATTATAAACGAGCGCTAGTGCCGGCAGTGCCTGAAGTGCCGCAAGTGCCGCCGTCAGTATTGCCAGAAAAACCATCTATCGATCAGCTAAAGGATTTTAATGCCGGTAAAGTAGATCCCGATTTTAAGTATGCTATTACTAAACGAGAAAATACCTGGTCTTTAACACCTGTAGACACGGAATTAGATTGGCTTATTAAATTCAAGTGCAAAAGCCCTTACACTTTTATGGGACCAGACAATAAATTTAAGAAAATTATTAACGCCGGGCCTATGTTAGTTAGTCTAGTGCCGGATGAAAACAATCGGGAAACCATAGAAGTCAAAGCCTACAAAAAAAGCAACTATGTTTTACATAAGCGTGAAACCGCAGGGAAAAATGTTAGAGTTATTCTGCAGCCTCCTTTACAGCTAGGTAGCACAGCTATGATAGTACTGGACATAATTGCTCACAGGCCTACGCAGAGAAATTTTAATGTAATTCCGCAAGTGTCTCTAAGTTGGGTTGATTTAGATGAGGATCCCAGACGAGTTACAGTATTTATGAAGAAAAGAGAAAATGAAAATCAGTTTTCCGTATTTACTTCATCACCCAAGATAACTTTTGTTCCTGTTCCAAATCCTATTGACAGAATAGCGCAAATTAGCCTAGACAACGTAGATCTGTTAGCATTTTATTTCAGCGATCAGATATTTTCTGATAGTCAAATAGAATATTTTGCTAATAAACTAAAATCAAGTTAATTATTGTTAACCCTTTTTTTTCACACTAAAAATATGACAACAAAATTGTATCCTGCTATAGTGGAAGAAGTAGGCCTAGTGGATGAACAACCAATACAGCCCAGTGCTCCAACATTAGGCTTAAGTAATGTTCAAACGTTCAGGCTGGAAGAAATAAGAAAAGTTAGGACTCAAATTGAATCAGATATCCAAAAGTACTCTAGATGCAGACGAAGGTATTCCGGCGCTTATAGCACAATAAATTACGTGTCTACTGGTCTAAATGTTATTAATGCAGCGGAAGCTGCGGTCAGCGTGGGATTATTGGTGACTGGAATCGGTATACCAATTAGTATTGGATTAGGAGTGGCTGCCGGATTATCTTCAGTGATGTCAGTTCTACTTGGCGTTATTAATACTAAAGTATCTAAGAAACTAGAAAAACACGACCTCATTTCTAGCCTGGCGATAGCTAAACTTACTAGCATGAACTTAATAATTTCAAAAGCTCTAGAAGACACTCAGATTCAGGACCAAGAGTTTGTAATTATCCAGCGAGATTTTGAAGAATATAAAAAGTTAAAGCACGACATACAATCTAAATCTAGGTCTGCACCTGTTAATGTTGAAGAAATTAAAAAAAAATTAATAGAAGAAGGGAGACTACTGGGACGGAAAGAGCAGCTAGATGCTTTGAAGAAAAAGCTTGGCGCTTCAGAATAAATACAGTTAACATTTATTCAAACCTTACGGGCCCTCCTCCTTACTCGTAGTCGTAGTCGTAGTCGCAGTCGCTGTTTCTACCTGTAATTTATAGTGGCCTAGAGCGTATGCAAACTCCTTAGTTACTCTTATTCTCTTTGTGTCATTAGCGCATAATGTTTTTTTGGTCGTCACAGCAGTGGACACTATATGGTTTTTAGACTTTATAGTTGTGTTAGGGTATGGTTTAACTTCTTTCCCATCTAAGGCTTCCAGGTAGTTTTCGTGTCTGATATCTCTGTTTTTTATTGCAGCTTTTTGGGTGCCTTTCGCTTTTGAAGATTCCCCCGATTCGTGTTTAATACTGTACTGCTTAGATCGCAGTCCTGCGTATTCTTCAATAAGTTTCCCGTTCATTTCATCTTTCATCAAACCTATTTTCTTTTGGTTTGCTTTGCTGTACAAAGGGTGAGTTTCAGGGTAGTCACTAGTATCGTAATGTTGTAGTTCTGATTCTAAGTCTTTATAATGTCTTCAGTAGGGATGTCTAGTATAAGGGAGTCTGTGTCTGTGTATAAAACTCTGGCCTCCGGGTATTTAGGTTTAAAGTAATCGTAGTAAAATTCGAACATTAGTAATTTAGAAAGGTCGAGAATAGTCATCCCCATAAACACTGGTTTGTCTAGATTAACTTGCGTGGTTTTCATGGTAACTGCATACAGGGAGTCATGAAACTCTTTGTAACCAAGGTATTGAGGTTTAGATGTTAATTTAATCGCTTGATTGGGTGATGTAATTAGCCTGACGTCTTTTCGCTTGTATGGGTTCTCCATAGTTTTACCAAAACAGCTGTTATTCAGCAGCTTAAAGAAATCTTTTTCAAACGTAGATTGCGCTTGTTTTCTAAGCTCTGTGTTTTTATTAATGTACCCGCCAAGACATTCGTTTGTTTAAAGAATAAAAGCTTGTGAATCGCTGTGCACTTCATGCCGTGTCTGATGTAGAACTGCAGGTTTCTGTAGTGGCAGACGTAATTAGATTTATTATAGAGGTTGGGAATAAGTTTAAGTTGCTTGTCTGTACCATGCAATCTTTCTGGTGCTAATGGGTAATCATTATGTAGGTCGTGTAAAGCATTGGGATACTCTAGGTCAACTTCAACAATAAACCCTATAGTATGATCTTTAGGGTGATTTAAAATACTGTTTAACCAAGTCAAGTTTGCGGGGTTTGGATTAACAAGTAATTTGAAATCTGAAACCGGTAAAAGCTCACTCATTGCCCAACCGTATAAATTGTTGGCGTCAAAGTACATTATATAATTAGATTTCTGCGAGGGGTCATAGTGCTTCAGGTATTTGTTGTTGGCTTTGCAATAATTATGAGATGCCACGCTTATTCCTCCACGAATGCCTGACTCAATCATTGTCATCATTACCTGGTCAGTTATGAGATCGATTTTAGAACCGCTAAGTTTTAAGAAAGCATCCCAACTCATTCCTGGCGAAGAAATATAATGAGAAGGGTCGAGGGAGTAATGATGTAAACTCGTTTCTCTGTATTTTTCAAACACATCAGCCAACAAACAGACGTCGGCTTTTAAATATATGTCGTGGTAGTCACCAAGGTTTTTACATCCGAGTGCATTCCAGACTTTGTGAGCATGTTCATAATCGGTAACACGTTATGAAACTTTTATTGAGTGAAGAATAGAAGTTCTCTTTAGGGGGTAATTCTAGTTCTTCAAACACTTCCCAAGAATCCATGTATTCATAAGGATACACACCTTTCCGAATAAGTGTAACGTCTGGAAAATATTTGCTAGTGATAGGATAGCTGGGTAAGTTCTTAGCTAGTGTTTCTAAACTGGAAGACAAATGTTGAAAGCTGTCGTAAAACTTTAATTTATTCAAAGTGAAAGTTTTATATTTTTCTTCTGTCTCGGCAATACATGACACTTTGTATGCTTTCGTCACTGCCTGCATGATTAAATGGGAGTCGTAATTTCGAAGATTGTGAATGAAAATAGGGAGAGAGAAATGTTTGATTCCATAGTCTAAGTTGCATTTCTGATGAGCTGCACCTCTAAATGCCCCTGTTATGTGACAATGATCTCTCACTCTTTGGGTCTTTGCGTTGTCCTTCGGGTCAAACTCTTTATTACAAATGTGGCAATGTGTAGCTGCTTTAAAATTATGGGAGTCAGATTCAGTAAATATCATGGGCACCGGATTATCTAGCTGCAATAAACACAATTTGTATATTTTGTTCATCTCATCTAAGAACTTCTGAGCTGCGTCAGGCCCTCTGTAAATTACCGGCTCTGTATGTTGTCCGTCGGCTCTAACAACTACATACCCGAAACTGCAGACTTCGTGAAGGTGTGTGAGGAATGAATTAGGCGTACAAAATCCTTGCGGGCCTTGATATTTTAAAATCAATGATTCGAAGTCGGCATAAACTATATAAGGCTGCTTGAATTGTTTGTTGATGTTTTTAAAATATACTTGAGAACCTGGCTTCGGTAACAC